>CADDIJ020000063.1:0-139283 GCA_902809745.2 Tetradesmus lagerheimii
GTTGCATACACACCACTGTTGCATACACACCACTGTTGCATACACACCACTGTTGCATACACACCACTGTTGCATACACACCACTGTTGCATACACACTTTGCAGCACTGCACTCAACTTGGCTGCCATGTGTACTGTGCTGCTGTACCGCCCTCTTCACTGCTGCCCGCCACCCTCCTGTGTCCCTGCAGGGTGCTGGGCTGCTTGCTGAGGGCAGCGAGCTGCTGCTGGAGATCGTCAACCCGGGCATCATTGGCGGCGTGGTGCTGCCCGTGCTGGGCGCGCTGCCTGACGCGCTCATCATACTCTCCAGCCTCAGCGTCAGCCAGGCGGAGGCGCAGGAGGCCATCGCGGTTGGAGTGGGTGCGTGGCGCAGCGACTGTGCATTGTTGTGCAGTCTCACACCATACTTGCAGCACTGGTGTCAGCTGTAGCGTATGCGAACACTGGCATCGTTGGGCATGAGCGATGTGCAGCAATCAGCAGACAGTTATGCACCTGTTGCGCTTGCCGCTGAGTGCTGCTGCCCTACCTGCCGCTGAGTGCTGCTGCCCTACCTGCCGCTGAGTGCTGCTGCCCTGCCTGCCGCTGAGTGCTGCTGCCCTGCCTGCCGCTGAGTGCTGCTGCCCTGCCTGCCGCTGAGTGCTGCTGCCCTACCTGCCGCTGAGTGCTGCTGCCCTGCCTGCCGCTGAGTGCTGCTGCCCTGCCTGCCGCTGAGTGCTGCTGCCCTGCCTGCCGCTGAGTGCTGCTGCCCTGCCTGCCGCTGAGTGCTGCTGCCCTGCCTGCCGCTGAGTGCTGCTGCCCTGCCTGCCGCTGTGCCTGCACCCGCGTGGCCCATCACCCCTGTGCAGGCACGCTTGCCGGCTCCAGTGTGCTGCTGCTGTCGCTGGCGTGGGGCTTCTCCGTGCTGCTGGGGCGCTGCGACCTCAACGAGCAGGGCGTGGCCATCGACAAGAAGCACACGCGCGGCTGGGACCTCACACGCACAGGTGGGTGCACGACACAGTAACTTGCATCTGTACCCTGCACCCTGGCAGTCAGGGACGCGAGCACGCTGCTTGACGGTAGAGTAGCAAGCAAGCCTTTCACTTGATGTGCTATGTTGTTGACAAGCTTCAGCTGGAGTAGTACTGCGAGGAGAGCGCCTTCTTCTGCTGCTGCTGCTGCTGCTGGCTGCAGGGGTGACGGTTGACCGTGACGTGCGGCAGGGCGCTGCCATCATGGCCGGCAGTGTGCTGCTGTACGGCACGGTGCAGGTGCCCGCCTTCCTGGGCTTCAGCAACTCACCACAGGTGCGAGTGGCCGGGGGGAAGGGGTGGCAGGGCAGAAAGGGCAGAGCCAGGGCGTGGGATGCTTTGATCAGAGTGTAGTATGGTCAAGCTTTGTGGGTGCAGGCAGTGAGGCTACATTGCATGCGTGCCAGCCACCGGGATGTGCTGGTTACGGCTCCACAAGCCCTGTTACTAGCCATATGAATGCCGTGGCATGAATGGCAGTGTTCACCTAGCAGTACCTGGTCATCCATTCCTGCCTGTGTGCTGCTGCTGCTGCAGGCTGCGCTGGTTGGCGCAGTGGCCTGCCTGTCCTCCATGATCGGCTACTGCGTGTACAGTGTGCTGTACCCGCAGCTGCAGCAGCGGCGCATTGATGCTGCACGCCGCAAACGCTTCAGGATGGTGGCAGTGCAGGTGGGGCTGCTGGTGTTGCTGGCAGAGGCAGCTGCGGCTGCGGCAGGCAATGTCCGGTGGCTGCCCTTTGCCCTGATATTAGTGCAGCTGATGTGATCAGCAACACACACAGCTGAAACGGTCTTCCTATTTGCTCGCTGGTGCACATCCTCAGCGTACTTCACCAAGTGTGAACTTGTCCTAAATTGTACTTGACTAGCAGCACCAACATTATTGCTGTGCCCCCTCCCTCCGCTGCACCGCTGACCGCTGCCTCAGGCGCTGGCTCTGCGCAGCAGTGAGCGCTACGGCAGCCTTGTTGACTGGCGGGGCCGGCTGGACCCCGTGACTGTGCGCAGCATCTTTGACGAGTTCGACACCGACCACAGCGGGGAGATAGACAAGGGCGAGGTGCAGGTGAGCGCGGGGGGGGGGGTGGTGACGCTTAGGCAGCTACACTTGCAATGCTCAAGTGCACAAGCAGACTGCTTGTTGTATAGCATGCTGCACCTGCGTGGCCGGAAGCGCACGTTCTTTGATCTGTTCTTCCCTGTCACTGTTTGAAGGAAAGTGGAGCGTGCAGATGCAGCCTACTGTACCAACACCAACGTTGCCCTGTGTACCAGCATGCTGACGCCTGCTGCCTGAATGTCGCCTGTGTATACGCCTGCTGGCCTGCCGCAGGGCCTGCTGCTTGGGCTGCAGCTTGCTGGTGGCGGCTCCACTGAGGTGCCCGACCAGGACACCATGGAGTACTGGATGAAGGTGCTGGGGGGTAGAGGGGGTGCAGGGCCATGAAACAGGCAGTGACTGCAGCAGCAACTGGCAGATGCACAACAAGTGGTGACTCATGCTTGAACCAGGAACTGTATGCAACACAGCACCACAGTATGAGTTGCGCCCAGACAGCCGTGCCACTGCCAGCAACTGCTGAGGCTGAAGACATAGGTCGCGCCCCCGCCCCGCCCCCCACGCTTCCCCTCTGCAGGAGTTTGACGCCAACTATGACGGCCGCATCACCTTTGACGAGTTCAACACAGCGCTGGGCCGCTGGGTGGACGAGAAGCTCACCAGCAGCAGCGAGGCAGCGGGGGGAGGCAACGGCTTCGCGGGGCGCTACAGCGCGCTGCTGGACCCACGCACAGGTGGCCCCAACGCCAGCCTGCTGGAAGACCTGCCCCCTGATGACCTGGCCCAGCTGCAGGTGGGAGGCTGGGGGGATGCGGGTGCGGGTACTGCATGTATGCAATATTGCACATTGCAGCAGTGACATCGCATTCGAAGTTTATTGATGTGGTTGCAGGTGGGACGGGGGTTGTGGGGAATGCTGTTGCATTACATTTGCAGCGGTGTTGCTGTGTGTGGAGTGGGTGGAGATGCCAGCATGATGATGGTTGAATGACTTGGGTTAGGTATACCACACTGCTTTGCATTTGTGCCTGCTGGAGGACCTGCTCCCTGATGACCTGGCCCAGCTGCAGGTGGGGGGTTGGGGGAGGCGAGTGCGGGCAACGTATGTATGTAGTAGTTAGCACATCGCAGCTGCATGCCTTTGGAGTGTGTTGATGCGGTTGCAGGGGGGCAAGATGTTATAGGTTAGGGTTTAGGGTTGATGCGGTTGCAGGGGGGCAAGATGTTATAGGTTAGGGTTTAGGGTTGATGCGGTTGCAGGGGGGCAAGATGTTATAGGTTAGGGTTTAGGGTTGATGCGGTTGCAGGGGGGCAAGATGTTATAGGGAGCACGTTGTCACACTACATGTGCAACGGTGTTGATGTGTGTGGAGTGGGTGGAGATGCCAGCATGACGATGGTTGAATGACTCGAGTCAGGCTTGCCACACGGCTTGCTTGTTACTATGTATTACTGGTGGTGGACCTGCCCCCTGACACCTGGCCCAGCTGCAGGTGCGGAGGTCACGAAACCTGCACCAAGCATTTGTCTCGGACAGCGTATTACGCCTGGCAGCAGCGCGGCTGCCAGTGCTGTTGACGAGCTGCACGATGCAGTCATGTGATGCAGTCATGTGATGCAGTCATGTGATGCAGTCATGTGATGCAGTCATGTGATGCAGTCATGTGATGCAGTCATGTGATGCAGTCATGTGATGCAGTCATGTGTGACCAGTCTGTTGCAAGGGCAGTGTGAAGTGATCAGGCAGTTGCAATCTGCCGCACTGCCGGTCCTGCTTTGTTTATCTGCCCATATCTTGGCATCTTGTGTGCATGCCTGCGCACCATGCCCCTCCTGTGTGCATGCCTGCGCACCACGCCCCTCCTGCGTGCATGCCTGCGCACCACGCCCCTCCTGTGTGCATGCCTGCGCATCACGCCCCTCCTGTGTGTGGCGTGCAGGAGGCTGCTGCCAGGCAACTACACATACCCCCCGCTTGCTTGTGTTTGAAACGTGACGTGCTGTTGCCGAACCCCACCTCATTTGGTTTCTACCACCTGCGTTCGCAGGAGACTGCTGCCGAGCTTGAGGCTGAGTCAGCTGAGGCAGCAGCTGAGGAGCTGGACGAGGCGGGAGGGGAGGCAGGCCAGCCGCTGTCAGCACGCGACATCCTCACGCGCGCAGTGTCCAAGATGGGGGCAGGCATTGCGCTGTGTGCGGTGTTCAGCGACCCCCTGGTGGAGGCGCTCACAAACCTCAGCAGGTGCGGGACTGGGCATGCAGCAGCAGCAGCTGAAGCAGGAGCTGCAGTGGCTGCAGCGCAACACGTGCAGGCGTAGTACACATGAGCAGCAGCAGCAGCTCTGGCAGCGCCAGCAGGCTTATACACTCTTGCAGCTGGAGCTTCAGCTCTGTCTGCCAAGCCGGTGCATGCCTTGCACTGTGCATCAGCTGCAATGACGCTGACACAGGATCCTGCTGTGTACGCTCAAACAACTGCTTGCTGAGTAATGCTGCCGGCTGCAACTGTGCGTGATGGCTGCAGGGCCACAGGCATTGCCCCCTTTGTGGTGGGCTTTGTGCTGACTCCGCTGGCCTCCAACAGCAGCGAGTTTGTGTCCAGCCTCACCTTTGCTGCCCGCAAGAAGCGCAAGAACATGAGCCTCACGCTGTCACAGGTAGGCGGGATGGGAAAGCTGTTGCGGCAAGAGCAGCGCCCGCAGCAGAGCAGGGGGGCCGGCATACATAGTGTGCGACACAGCTGCTGAGCTTGGCACTCGCACCACCTGAGCCTGTGTGCTGCAATCTGGCCTCCTCTGCTTGTGCCTGAACTGACGCATCAGCATTATGGATGGCACTCTGCTCCTGCGCACATCCTTCATTGCTTGCTGTGACATTTTGTGATGTGTGCTGCTCCCTGCCGCCTGCTGCTGCTTCGGCTGACTGCAGGTGTATGGAGCTGTGACGATGAACAACACGTTGGTGCTGGGGCTGTTCCTGGTGGTGGTCTACCTGCGGCGGCTGGAGTGGTGAGAAAACAGGACATGCGGGCGCTGCAAGCCCGGGGCAGATGCGGGCCTTGATTGCAGTTGCATAGCGTATTACAGGGATAGCAACGATCCTGGTTATGACACCCCAAGACGGGATAACTGAGGAGTGCGCCAGCACACGATCAATGCGGCTTGCAGTGCACGCCTGCACCAGCCTGACAGAACTGTGCTGCATCATGCTACCAGAGGAAAACTGCCAGCTTGTGGTGCTGATCATGCATTGTCGCCAACCTCTGCTTGCTGCTGCACCCTGCCCTGCCCATCCCCGCGTTTGCCTGCCTGCCGCCAGGGTGTACTCAAGCGAGGTGACGGTGATTGTTGCGTCCACGCTGGCCATAGGCGCGCTGGGCTTCAGCCGCAGCAGCTTCAGGGCAGCGTGGGCGCTGGCGGCGCTGGCGCTGTACCCGCTCAGCCTGGGGGGCGTGTACCTGCTGGACACGCTGCTGGGATGGCAGTAGCGGCAGCAGCGGCTGCTGACATATATGTTGCAGCGGCAGATGTAGACTGGTTGTCCGGGCACAGCTGGGTTGGGGTGTGGCAACTTCATGACGCGGCAGCAGTGGTGAATCAGGTGTCACATAGTTTCAGCAACGCCTGCCAGGTACGCTGAGCTGGCAGTAGTTGGTGTTGAGCACGAGACAGTTGGGTTGAATCGTGACTGTGAGTGTGGCGAAGTTGAGCAAGAGCAGGGTAGGGCGTACACTCGTAGACGTGGTATGACTACAGATGAGGTCTGCTACAGGACAGTACAACAAACGATGCAGGCTGTGATGTGACTGGCTTGTGTGTATACAGCGCATTTGGGTGTGTGGGAAGATGGTGTTGCGCACTTCGACCTTTGATTGTGGGAACGCTGGCGTCGGTGTAGGATGGTTATCTGGCTACTGTTGATACAGCTGCTGGCTGTTAAGGAAACAGCACTTTCTCACTAGAACAGGATGGCTAGGAAAGAGACACATATCCATCGTTGGCAACAGCGTATTGTCATGACTTTCTTGTTCTGGTGCTGGCCCAGCAGATCTGAAGCGGGTCTATTGTGTTGGTTGCTTTCAGTGATGATGCAGCATCTAGGCTTGTGGAATATGCGGCGGAACAGCAATGCTCCGCCTGACCAGTGTGATCCTCATTGATGCAAAGCTGCTGATGTCAAGGTGCCTGAGGGTTGACGCCCTCCGTCACACCTGCAGCTGCCTGCATGCACTGCGTTAACCTGCGGCAGTGCCGTTGGGTACCTCAACAGCGCATGCAGGCGGGCAGGCAGTGGTGCAGGTAGTGCACCAGCGTGTACGTGATGCGTTTCAGATGAGGCTGCTGGTTGTCATGGTGATTGAAGTGCACTACACGTGTGTACACACATGTGCCACTGAGTGACGCTGCATGTTTGTCAATACAATACTGAGCAGCCACATCAGTCTCACTTATTTTGTGCACAGGTCCAACGGCTCATGTCACCGATTCACATTTGTGGTGTGCAGTTCTAGTGTTCCTGCAGCTTGATGCATGCAGCAGGTTATGGTGTAACATTTGAAACTCATCAGATGCCGTCAAAAGCAGTTACCTACTGTCTTGACTCGTTTAGTTATGCTGATAAATCGATATAAGTTTATTTATCCGACATCAGAAACCGCTTCAGGCCCGTGCTCAGTTAAGACTAGCGGGTAAACCCTCAACCGACACAAACACGGGTGACACCTACGACAATTCCACAATGCAAGGCGGAAGCCTTCACTGCTCGACTTCAGACACAATTGATTGCCGAAGAGCACATATCAGCTGCTTGCGTTCAGCTATCGTGTCAGCTGTCCAACTGCTGTGGTGACACTGAAGCAGCAGGTGTCTCCACAGTAGAGCAGGCACAGCTTGCCAGTTGCAGCTCTGCATACATCTGCAGTTGCACAAAGATACAGGCTTGAAAAACACCCGATCATCAGCCCTAGGTAAGAACAGATGTGCAGCCTCAAGTTCACGCACATCACAAAGCACCGGGTGCTGTTGCGGCAGCGCTGTGCTAGCACCTGCTGAAGCATGCAAAGCAGAGCTGCCTAGAGTATGAGCATGCTGTCAGCTGCAGAGTGTGCTTTGGATCTTACATTACACAAAACAATGTTTGAACTTGCTGCCCTGTCTGCTGCAGGCCTGGCCTTGCACAAGCACAAGCAGCAGCCCATCTACAATGTCGGTGCTCACAAGCTGGGTGTACCCCCTGCAGGTACGTGCCTGGTGCCAGCATGCAGCACCAGCAGCATCCTTTGCTATAAGCGCTGACAGCGTACCTGGCCAACACGCAAGCAGCACATGTACATGGCCAGCTTGCCTAATTCAACCGGCGCCATGCTGTGCAGCTCCCCTCTAGTGCCTACGTTGTAAGTAAGCACTCACCTCCTCGCCTCATGCCGTATGGGCTGCTGCTGCTGCTGAGTGCAGGGCATCATCTACCTCACCTCAGCGCCGCAGCTGCTCAAGGTGGTGCTCAAATTCCTGGCAGTGGTCACTGCAGCGTCGCTGCTGCTCACAGCAGCGTGGGTGCACCTGGCCTGGGAGCCTCACCTGGCACTGGTGGCCAGGCTCTTCGGCGTCAACTGGTTTGCCAAGCTGGTGACGCTGGTGCTGCTGCTGACTGAGTCAGCGCTGCCGGTGTATGCAGTGTTTGACCACCGCTTCAAGCGCATGCAGCAGCAGCTGTTTGTGGCCACGCTGCAGCTCAAGGGCGTGCAGGTGGCACCGCTGTGCCAGGCGGACGCCGCACGCATCGCAGCGCGCCTG
Organism: Tetradesmus lagerheimii; assembly: GCA_902809745.2. Taxonomy (NCBI): domain Eukaryota; kingdom Viridiplantae; phylum Chlorophyta; class Chlorophyceae; order Sphaeropleales; family Scenedesmaceae; genus Tetradesmus; species Tetradesmus lagerheimii. The sequence continues at coordinate 7,871 of CADDIJ020000063.1, forward strand.
GCCACACAGCAGCAGGCGGCAGCAGCAACGGCCCGCACATCTGGCAGCAGCAGCAGCAGCAAGACCAGCTTGGCAGTAGGTGCTGCCAGCTCACTGGCTGGGCTGGCGTTCCGCATCCTGCTGAAGCCCAAACCCAACGAGGGCCTGCTGGTGCGCAAGGCGCGCGACTTTGTCACGCTAGGGACGTCACTGTTCCTGCCGCTGCTGCTGCCGCTGTACGTGTACCGTGACAGTCACGCTGAGGCCTCCTCGCTGCTGTCGGGCTACTGGCACAGCAAGGGCGTCACCACTCAGGAGGCGCAGGAGGTGGTGGCTGGGGCACGGCCGTGGGAGCTGCGCGGCTTTGGGCTGGTTGCTGTCGGGCTGAGCTACGTGCCTGTGCTGAGCTGGTTCCTGGGGCTGAGCAACATGGTGGGCGCGGCGCTGTATGCGGCAGCACTGGAGCAGCGGGGCACAACACTGCTGCCTGGCAAGTCGTGAACGGCATGGGCGTCACCTGCACAGAAGGGTGATGCTACAAATGGTAAAGGCGTTCAGTCGACTTTGACGTGTGTTTATCACATCGCATGTTGTGGTCCGCACCATGTGTGTGCACGCCGCATTGATGGTGCTCAGACACTTTGGCATTTGCTGCAAGGCAGGGGCCAGTGCCAGTACGTGCACAGTGCCGCCATATGCAGCTCCAACAAACGATGTGTGACACCAGGCCTCAGGTCCGACGTTACACGCCCTCATGAAGTCAGATGGCATGAGGTTGTTATTCGTGATTATGCTTCTTGGTGCTGTCAAATACTGCTGAGTGCGCAACAACAAGCGCCCAGGGTTTAGTCAACTTGGCCACTAGTCACTTGCAGTTGGGAGTTTGCAGCTTGGCCCAAAGCACTGCATGGCGGATGGCTGTATATTCTTCACACTTATCCTGTAGCTGTGTCAGCTCGAGTGCGCTCTGTGCAGGCTGCTGTGCTCAAAGTGCACAGGGGTGTCATGTAAAGGTTGAGACAAAAGTAAACGCAATACCGTTTTTGCCGTCAAAGTCTCAGTGTTTCTTCAAAGAGCTCGGTGTTTTGTATCGATAATACATATGTCAGGGCAATTTGTGCTAGCCGTTCCAATGGCATAGTGGTAGCGTGTTGGCGTGTGATCCCTGTGAACGCACGTTCAATTCCTGCTGCTCTCATACAGTAAAACTCACGCGCGCGCCTTAGCCTTAGCCTTAGCCTTAGCCTTAGCCGCAGCCGGCAGCCGCAGCCGGCAGCCGCAGCCGTCAGCCGCAGCCTTAGCCGTCAGCCGCAGCCGCAGCAGTAAATCAAGAGCCCTTTCCTTTTGCTGCAGTGCCATGCCTGCAGTTTTGACTGCATGTCCCTGGTGTGTGGGGGGGCTGATGCTTGTGTTCTGCTGTGGTTTTGCTGTGCTGGTGCCTGTGCTGTTTGCTGTGCTGTTGCTTTTGGGCTGGCATCTGCTGCTTGAGGGTGTTGTAGGCACAGCAGTGCATGCAGGGCAGAAGTACATCATTCATAGGTTCCAGGATGGGGCTGCTCAGGATAGTTGGCAAGCTGCCTGCTCTTGCAGTTGCTGTGTGTCTTTTGCATGCAAAAAGATGCATTTTCAGGCCATCTTCATGCTGCTGGTGATGGCAGTTTCTATGATGTGCTGGCCATGATGGAGGGAACAGTTTCAGCTGTGCAGCCAGGATCTCGAAGTAGACATGCATGGCATTGGCTGCCCTGGCTGGGATTCAGATTTAGTGATTGTTTGATGTGTTTGCTGTTCCAGTCTTGCTGTGAAACACCCAAATTTACCATTACTTTTGTCTCAACCTTTAGTGGCCAGCCTGACATGTGCATCTGTCAGTGCCACTGTCATGACAGCTGCCTGTACAGCTGGTGGTGTGTTTGCGACGAGGCTAGTAGTCGCTGCTAGGACCGTCTACTTGTGTTGCAGAGTATTTGTTAGGCAAGGGTAACAAGCAGCAGTGATGGCGGTGAAGCAGCAGCAGCAACATCACCAGCAAGTCAAGAAGTAGCGGCCTGTGACTGTGGCACAAGATATTTCTTTTGAAAGTATTGTTTACAATGTCGCGACCAGATGCGGTGATCCTTGACGACGTATTTGAAGTGATTCTGAAGGACCCAGATGGCAAGAAGTTCGACCGAGGTGCGCTGCGCGGAGTCACCGATGGCAGCAGCAGGCTATTCACTCATGCAAATAGTTCATCTGCCTACGGCAAGCGATCAAGCGCAAGCCCTGCACGCCATCCCAGTATTGAGAATGCTACTGCTGCTGCATTGCTGCTGCTGCTGCCGCAGTTTCGCGCTACATCTGCCGTAGTGAACTTTACGAGTATGACCTAGCAATAGATATCAACATAGACATCTACCCACTCAAGGTGGGCAGGGCTCTGGTAGCACAGCAGCAGCACAAAGGCAGGACAGCGCACCGTGGCACTGGTGCTGCAAGCACACCTGCAGGCTCTGGTTTCATGCACCCGTCAGTTCAGCAGCAGTGATACGCTGCAAGGCCTCCATGTGCAGAAGCCAACCCTGTACCGCTGCTGCATGCAGGTTGGTGACAAGTTCAACCTAGCGCTGGCCACCACCATCAACAGGGATGGTGTGCCAGAAAGCGGCAAGTATGACGAGGTGAGACCCACCAGAAGCTGCAGCAGCAGCAGCAGCAGCAGCGTAATTTTTGCGTGTACTACCATGGAGTGTGTTTGGGAGACCACCAGCAGCAGCGGCAGCAGCAGCAACACAAGAAGCAGCAATAACTACTGGCCTCTGTGGACAAGCAATAGACATGTCTGCTGCACGCGGCCGCTGCAGCGTCGAGTGTGGCGCAACAATGACACTTGAACGGCAGCCTTCACTGATCAGCAGTAGCGGCAGGAGCAGCAGTATGGCAGTCGCCTGTGGACATCACATCAGGCAGGCACTTCATGTCAGAATGGTTGTGCCAGCAGCAGCCCCGCAGGCTCTGCAGCTCTGCGACATCTGCAATCCCCATCACACTGCTCTACTCTTTGGCCGCTGCCTCGCATGCTCCTGCTGCCACCCCACGTCGCAACCACCTCATGCACCCCTCCCTCCCCCCCCCACCGACCCCTGCGCTGCGCCCCTGCAGAGCTTCCCCACCATCGCCAAGCGTGAGACGCTGATGGACGAGTTTGAGTACGTCATGTACGGCCTGGTCTACAAGTACAAGCCCGACACGGGCATGGGCCCTGTGCGCGTGGAGGTGTACGCCAGCTTCGGGGGCCTGCTGATGAAGATCAAGGGCGACCCTGCCAAGCTGGCGGTGCTGGAGGTGGACAGCAACCTCTACCTGCTCATGCGCAAGGTGTGAGTAGGAGCACAGGCAGCAGAGCAACGCAGCAGCAGCAGCAGCGGCAGCTGTATGGCTGCTGGTGACTTCAAGGGGAGACGACCGGTGCATCCGGCAGCAGGGAGGCCGCCAGCTGGCCAGCCGCCATCCATGCCATGGCAGCCACAGTGTACAGGTGTGAGAGGCAACTGCAGGCAATGCAGCAGCAGCAGGCGACGCCATGGCAGCTGTGTGGCTGCTGGCAGCTTCCACGCATGGCGGGCAGTGGGCAGGGCAGCAGCACCAAGACTGCTGACTGCCCTCCCACTGTTCATGCTATGGCAGCCACGGCCATGATCAGGGCTTACCAATTCTTGCGCAGTGCAGTGCAGTGCATGCGCAGTGCATGCGCGCCTATGTCGTGCGGTGGCTGCCATACCTCCTGCACAAGCCTAGCAACAGACATTGAACTAGGTGGTTGCCGTCTTACCAGCGTGTGTTATTGGCTGCCAAAGCTGCTGGTCGCATTACTTTCACGTCTTTGTACCATTCAAGGCAGTGCAGGCCTGGCCGTCGCGGTGCGTGGCAGCAGCCAGGCAGGAGTGACAGGTGGAGCTCTGTCCATGGGGACGGAATTTGCACTCTGGTGGAGGTCTTCCGCATTTTTTGGTGTCATGGCACCCAAGATATACTCATAGTTTGTACTCGCCTGGTCCAGGTGTAGCTACTGTGTTTTGGGCAGGCAATTCTGTCTTTTTTTTGCAGACTGCAAGGATATGCAGGTGGCATGTGTGTCGACCTTGTAACCAGAGCTTCACGTCAAGCTGTGTCAAATCATGATCAAGATCATGTGTATGATGGTATTTTGTGTCCGGGTGCTGCGCTTGAGCTTGAAGCACCCTCGGTACTGCCGGACAGGACACTAGTCACAGCACGCGTAGCACGTTGTTCAACATTCTAATGCCGACTGCCCGATCTGCTGTCAGCAGTTTCCTGAGCTTGTTTAATGGCGCTTTCATGGGAGGCAACAAACTATTGATGTGAACATGCACCTGCCTGATGTTTGAACTTGGCCTTGGCACAATCTGCTTTGGCCGGAATCTACGGGGGCATGGAGCAGGACGATCCTCTTGCAGTACTGAGTGTGCATGTCAAGGGCCTGCAAGGTGCTGTAGATGCCAGGTGGGCGCCATGCAGCGCTGCTGCTGCTCTTCTGGTGCTGTCACTGCTGTGTCCAGGCAGTGTTGCTAATGCTGCAAACATAGTGGCTAATGTAGGAAGATGTACATGATCAGCATCTTCCTTCCTTGCTCCAGCGTGCAGTCGATGCTAGACTGGTAGCAAGTGTGGGGCTCACGTTGCAGTGTATCACTACTGCAACTGTTGCTGTTGTGTTTCCCCAGCACGGCAACATATGCAGCCCTGCAGCAGCGCGCAGTCAAGGCAGAAGCTGCACTGGTGGTGAGCCAGACGCAGGCACAGCAGCAGCATGGTGACACATCAGCCCTGCAGGACAAGTTACAGCACTACAACAGGCACTACGTGCAGCTACAGCAGCAAGTGCTGGGCCTACACCAGGCAGTAGATGCAGAGCAGCAAGCACATGAGGGTGTGAGGCAGGATTCAACGCTGCTGATGCAGCAGCTGCAGCAGACAAACAGCACCCGCTACTGGCTGCAACAGCAGCTGCAAGAAGCACCTGCTGCAGCACAACCAACTCTGCCAGAGCCGCAGCAGGAGGCAGCATGTGGTGCGCTGCAGCAGCAGGTGCAATGCTTGAGGGAGCAGCTTGCTGCAGCAAGCAGCAGCCGTGCAGAGCTGCTGCAAACATGGCAGGAGCAGCAGCTGCAGCTGCTGGGCGGCATGCTGCAGCAGGCGCTGAGTCACCAGCAGCAGCTGCTGCTGCCACCTCAGCCTGCCACACACCGACCCAAGCAGCAGCAGCAGCAGCAGCAGCAGCATGATATGGCATCAGTCGCCTTGCTTGTGGAGCGTCTAGGGCAGAGGGCGCAGCAGCAGGCTGATGACTGCGCAGCCAAGCAGCAGCAACTGGGTGTCCTGCAAGCAGATGCGGCCAGGCTGCATCAGCAGGCGGCACAGCAGGAGGCTGAGCGCTCTGAGGCCAAGGTGCAGCTGGCGGTGCTGTTTGCTGAGAAGCAGGCCAGCAAGGCACAGCTGAAGCAGCTGAGGCTGGAAGTGCAGCAGCTGCGGCAGCAGGCAGCACCATCGCTGGCCAATGCTGCCCTGCTGGGCGATATGTGTGCGACAACAGATGTTGATGCAGCAGCAGATGGTGTGAATGATGTAGGCATGGACACAGGGGAAGCAGCCAAGTGTACAGACACCCGCCGGCTGCACACACTGAGCACAGCACAGGATTGCAAGCAGCAGCAACAGGCATCTCACTTGACAGCAACAGCAACAGAAGCCACAGAAGTGACAGCAGCAGCAGAAGTTGAGCTGGCAGCTGCTGGGAAGCACCTTGGTAACAATGCTGCTGGGAACATGAGTGAGCAGCAGCAGCAGCAGCAGGGCGACCAGCTGTCCAGACGGCCGCGTGTCAGCCCTGAGGCCCAGCAACTGCCCCAGCAGCAGCAGCAGCAGTTGAGGCAACTGCCCAGGAAGCGCAGCAGCAGCAGCCCTGACAGCACCCTGCAACCAGAGCAGCAGGCAGCAAAGAAGCATGCAGCAGCAGCTGGTGGTGCAGCAGCTGAATTTGTTGTGGCAGAGCCCAGTGGGCTGCTGCATGCACGCCACCTGCAACTGGAGGTTCAACAGCAGGGTACAACAGCAACTGTCCAGCAGCAGCAGCAGCAGCAGCAGCAGCAGCGCCAACAGCAAGTGCGTCTAGGCTCCAAGAACACTCTGGCTGGTGCTGACATCATCAACCTCTCACAAGACGATGATGAAATGGTCGATTCAATGGCAGCGGCTGCTGCTGCTGGCGCCCGCTGTCAGCCCACAGTTGGTCGCAACAGCAAGCCAACTGAGGAGCAGCAGCCAGCAGCACAGCCACAGATCAGAGCAAGCAGCAGGCATGCGTCACCTTCCCCCAATCCTGCTGCCACAGCTGCTGCAGCAGCATCTGGCTCCCGCCTGCCCTCTGCCCCTGGCATCCATGAGGTGACCAAGCCCAAGGAGCTGCAGCAGCTGAGGGCGCTGCTGGCTGCCTGCTCAGCCTGGGGCTTCTCAGTGGCCTTCGACACTGACGGCCCGGCACTGCCCAGGGCAACGAGCTGCACAGGAGCAGCAGCACTGGCGGCAGCGGCAGCAGCAGCCGACGATAATTGGCTAGTTGATGATCTGCAGCAGCAGCAGCAGCAGCGGCCGCGTCGCAGCAAGGAGTGGAGCTGGAGTGTGCTGGGTGTAGCATTTAGCATTGCTGACGGCTGCGCCTACTACGTGCCACTCACGCGCAAGATCCCAGGTGTGGTTGAGGCAGCTGGCGACCCCCGGCGTGTTGGCAGCAGCGAGCGCATGAAGCAGCTGTGGCAGGGCCTCAGCGATATCTTCTGCAGCAGCTGCTGCAAGGACAGCAGCACAGGGCCTGCCGCCAGCAGCAGCAGCAGCATTGCTGATGTGGCCGCGGCTGCACGGGCATGCGCTGCTGCAGTGGATGCTGTGGTGGATCCCGTGCTAGCTGCAGCCGCTACAACTGCGCAGTTGAGGGATGCTGACCTGTCAAGTGTCTGCCCTGCTGTAGCAGCAGCAGATGCCTGGGGCTTTGGCAGCAGCAGCAGCAGCAGTGGCTCATCACTAGGTGCCAGCTATGGTTTGAAGAGCCAGCTTGCGGCGCTGGCGAGTCCACCAGCTGCCTCCGGCTTTGCTGGCTTTGCGATTGATGCTCCCGTGGTTGACGTTCGCGTTGCTGCGTGGCTGCTGGCACCTGATGACAAGTTCACATTGGAGGACGGCAAGGGGGCGGCAGGCAGGAGGTGAGGCAGCAGAGCAGGGAAGAGGTGTTGAGCGCTGGTGCTGATGATGTGCAGCACGTGGTGGTGTGTGAGGGGGAGTCAGAGCCAGGTTCATGGCAACAGATGCAGCTTGTCAAGGTGCAGCAGCTGGAAGGGTTGCAGGGGGGGCGTGTGAATGGCAACTTGCAGGCAGTGACTGCCGCGGGTAGCTGTAGCTTTGCGCGGGCTGTGCCGTGCTAGTGCTGCGTGGTGTCGTTGCTCTGCACTCCTTTCTGCAGCGGTGACCACTGCCTTGATTGCCTCCCTCCATGGCGCTGCTTGGTTTCGTTTCCTCATTGCAATCGCAACCTTCAACTTCTCACAAGTACAAAGTTAGCATCACTGCTGCTGTATCCTTTGCTGCCTCGCCCCTGCCGTGATGCTGTCAGGCCTGACGTGGCGGGTCTGCAGGCGCTGCTGGCGCGCCACGCAGGCCAGGCGGCAGTGGCAGCAGCACTGGGCCCTGAGGAGGGGGCCCTGGCTGCTGCTGCTGCTGGGGGTCAGGGCCTGAGGCACCTGGCTTCATGCAGGCGGGCCTGCCTTGCTCTGAAGCTGCACAACGCTCTGGCACCAAGGCTGCAGGTGCGTCATGGTGGGGTTTGGTGAGCACATGTTTACTTAAGCGCCGTAGCTTCATGCGGGCTACTGCAGAAGCGTAGCTGCTTGTGGTGCACAGCGTGCGCATGGCTGTGCTGCACTGCCCGCTTGCCTTGTGCACCTGCAGTCAGCCGCTGGGGAGTACTGCAGCCCCGCCAGGCTGTTTGCCTTCAGAATTCCACTTCACATGTGCATCACACTGCAAATGCTGTACGCCCTTCTCTGCCTGCTTTGCCGTGCAGGCTGACTGCCTGCTGCCTGCGCTGATGGGCGTTGAGATCACACTGCAAGTGCCACCCCCTTCTCTGCTTGCTGTGCCGCAGGCTGACTGCGTGCTGCCTGCCCTGATGGGTGTTGAGATGCCGCTGGTGGCAGTGCTGGCGGCCATGGAGGCACAGGGCATGCCCTGCAACCCAGCCGCGCTCAGCAGCCAGGCGCCAGCCATGGAGGCGCGACTGGCACAGCTTGAGGCTGCTGCTGCTGCATACAACATGGGGGGTGCTGCCTTCTCGCTGACTGCTACCAAGAAGGTCCGGCAGCTGCTGTTTGACACGCTGAAGCTGACGCCGCCAGCACGCAAGAGCCACACACGGTGAGGAGCAGGATCACAGCGGTAATGGGCTGCGTGATCGTATGTTTGATGGCAAAGCAGTGTTCATAGAAGGGGTGCGGCACAGGCCGGATAGTTGACATTTGTGCTGACACTGCGTGCAGCAACATCCTTGCAGTCGAGCCACAACTCATTTTGTGCTACTGCTCACAACTCAGTAGAACCACAACTCAGTTGAAACAGCACGCAGCATGCTGCTGTTTCTGCCGCCTCTGAGGAAGTCATGTTACCACCTGCACACCCCTGCTGTTGTTGCCCCCCTGCAGTGGTGGCGAGCAGTCCACCAGCTCTGAGGTGCTGCAGGCGCTGGCCAGCCAGCACGCCCTGCCAGGGATCATCCTGCAGCACCGCAAGCTGCACAAGCTTAAGACGGGCTTCATGAACAGCCTGGGAACCAAGCTGGCAGAGCTGCAGCAGCAGCAGCGCGCCTCGGCAAGTGGCAGCGATGGCTACACAGCTGCGCAAGGCAGTGCAGCAGCAGCAGCCGTGGCGCCTGCAGGGCCATGTGCACTGCTGGACGGGGACTGCAGAGCGATGGCAAGAGACAGCAGTGCGACAGACCACACCCGCAGCAGCAATGGCATTGTGCGTATCCGTGGCTCCTTCCTGCAGACCAACACCGCCACAGGCCGTCTCAGCATGGATGACCCAGCGCTGCAGACCATGCCCCGCCCTGTTGACTTCCAGCTGGAGCTGCCTGCAGCAGCACGCCAGCCCCACAGCGGCAGCGAGCTGTCGCCTGTTGCTGGTGGTGGTGGTGGTGCTGTGCGTCTGCAGCAGGTGCAGGTCAACGTGCGCGCGTCGTTTGTGGCCCCGCCTGGTTGGGTGCTGCTGTCTGCTGACTACAGCCAGATCGAGCTGCGCCTGGTGAGGCGACCAGGGCTGGGCAGGGGGGTCCCTGCATGTACGCAGGCATCGTGCTCCTGTGCACTGAACACATGTACAGGCATCAGCAACACAGCTGCAGCGCAGGTTACATACACCAGAACCTATGCCAAGCAGCAGAAGTGCACAGCTCACATAACATGCGCAGCTCAATCATCACACGTTTTCTTAGCGCTTTCTTTGCTGCCTGCTGTTGCGCTCCCCTACCCCCGCGGCAGATGGCGCACCTGTCGCAGGACCCGCAGCTGCTGGCAGCACTAGCACCCCACCAGGCTGACCCCTTCAAGGCGCTGGCAGCACAGTGGCTGCGGCTGCCACAAGAACAGGTGGGGCCAGCAGCAGGGGTGGCCTGCATGCAGTGTATTGCAGTGTGTCTTCAACTTTGGGACAAGCAACCGCAGCCTGAGCATGCAAGCACGTGCGTGCATGGGATAGGCATTGGTATTGTTTTTATAGCTCGCTTACAACAAACGCTAAACGACCTTTGCCACCTGCAGAGCAGCATCTGCCTGTGCGCAACTGCACAACGTCACTTGCCTAGGTGTGCCTGTGCGCAACTGCACAACGTCACTTGCCTAGGTGTGCCTGTGCGCAACTGCACAACGTCACTTGCCTAGGTGTGCCTGTGCGCAACTGCACAACGTCACTTGCCTAGGTGTGCGCAACTGTACAACATCACTTGCCTAGGTGTGCCGTACTCAACCCAACCGCTTCCCATGCCCTTTGCCGCCGCTCAGGTGACCCCTGTGCAGCGCAACCAGGCGAAGCGGCTGGCGTACGGCCTGCTGTACGGCATGGGCCCGCAGGCGCTGGCTGCTGAGCTGGGCGTGGCCGTGGGGGAGGCGGTGCGGCTCAGCTACGACTTCAGGCGCAGCCACGCAGCGCTGGACGCGTGGATGGCGGTGAGCGGCTGGCGCGTGCTGTGCTTGGGCAAGTTTCTGTGCATCAGTAGTACAGGCAAGGCGGAAACATGATAACCAGTTTCTCAGCATGAAGAGGTTGTTGTTTGAGTGATGATACGTAAGCTGTTTGCTCTTGTGCCCATGTTGTTGTCATGATGCATCGTAGTCAGATGAGACACTGCCACCAATTATGTGGACGCGCGAAGCTGCTGTGATCGAAGTTCTGAACCAAAAGCCTAAACACGCGTCTGCCAGGCTGCCAGTGGCAGGCACCACAGCTCAAACACAGCAGCCATTCCTCTGTTAGGGTACTTGCCTGCAGGTGGTCAGGAAATTTTTGATCCGCCTACCTCCACTCACCTCACCCTGCCTGCTGTGATGCATCCTCACCCACCCCCTCTCACAGGGTGTGGTGCGCCGCTGCATGGTAACGCGCTGGGTGGCCACTCTGGCTGGCAGGCGCCGCCACCTGCCAGACATACGCGCTGCTGGCAATGGCTGGGGCAACGAACAGCAGGCACAGGTGCGCCCTGTACACTAGCAGCCTGAGCAGTAACTCTAGTATGTGTTGCGTAGCTGCGGCAGTGCTGGCTAGTGCTGGCTAGGCGGTTCAGCTTGAACAGCAGGGCTCACCTTTCTGGCCATGCCAACATTGTCCAAGACAGAATGCTGGCTACATTTTCCATGATGCATTATGTTATCTGCCCTGCCGTTAATTGCGTGCGCAGGCGATGCGTCGTGCCGTGAACACCACCTGCCAAGGCAGTGCTGCTGACGTTGTGAAAGGCGCCATGGTGATGCTGGCAGCACAGCTGCGCGCAACTGGACTGGGCAGGCACTGCAGGATGCTGCTGCAGGTGGGATACACTTTATGTGCTGCTGGCCTGTTTGTGAATAAGCTTCATGCTCATGCTGCTGAAGTCGTGTTGGTGCATGCAGCCTCGCTTGTGCAGAGCATGCTTACAAAACGACAATCAGGCTTCACTCGAATGACGATGTGACGCGGCTGTGTCACTGACAGTATCGTTGTTGTCGCATGGCTGCTGGTTCCTGCAGGTGCATGATGAGCTGCTGTTTGAGGTGCGCCAGCCGCAGCTGCAGCAGGTGGCAGGGCTGGTGAGGGGCGTCATGGAAGGGGCGCAGCAGGCGTGGGGCCTCAGCGTGGCGCTGCCCGTCAAGATGGCTGCGGGGCCAAGCTGGGGGCAGCTGCAGGACTACAGCGAGGAGGCAGCTGCAGGCGGCAGCAGGGCAGGCACTGCTGGTTTCGAAGATGCAGCAGTAGCTGCGGCAGCGCCAGCGCAGTAGCAGGGGATTGTAGCTGCGAACTTTGCTGAGCAGCACTCACTGCGCGGAGCATAGACAAGTGGTGTGCTCCTTTCCCGCTTGTTCGACAGCTGTTTGTTGCTGCATGTGCCTGATGAGCTTATCATTGGCCAATTAAACAGTGTAAATGGTGGCTTCTTGCAGGCTTCCCCGCGTGCCACTGTGCCAATGATTCAATCATGTGAACCACCTTACACTGAACCATGTTAAATGGCACTGGCAGGCCTGCCAGGGACAGTGTGTTCTGTCCAACAGAACACCGGCTGCAGCCAGCAGTGCCTCAACTGGTCATCCTGGGGCCAAAGTGACTGACAGTGATCACTGATCGGGTTACAGCCTGTTGAAGTCAAGTCCTGCGGTAGTTGCCATGTTCAAAATGCTGACGATCTACCGAATCTTGTCGCATTTGATCACCATGCTGGTACGCTGACTGTCACCGTGAGGCCGTAGTGTACATTACCAGCTGAGCACCGAGCTGGTACTACACAAGGCTTGTAGTAGACTCTGGTAATGACGGTCATTGACAAAGCCGCTGTGGAGGCTTCAAAGTTCATAGTGTTCCTCGAGGGCCAAAATCGGCCACAGGCAATCGCTGCATATTGCATTGTCATTGCCTGAATCCGGCAATGGCAGTCCGTGCAATGGCCTGCGTGATTGCGGTGCCATTGCCGTTGCATTGCCATTGCCATTGCCCATGCAATTGCCCATTGCCATCGTGTTATACACTTTACAATACGTATAAACGCCTGCAGCAAGCCGTTCAGGCCGCGAAAAGCAGTACAATGGGGTTTTCTAACATAACGTTTTCATTTCTGAACTTTTCGGGGCCGCGCGAGGCCCATCCAAGCCAATCTCGTGAACTTGCTGTGGTATATTTCTGGCCATTGCCGTGCAATGGCAATGGCAATGCATGCAAGCATTGCACACCCATTGTCGGGCCGTTGCCATTGCGCTTGCAGCGTTCGAGCAATGCCCTTGCAATCCCATTGCTCATTGCCTGTGGCCGTTTTTGGCTGTCGAGGAACCTTATGTTTCAGACAGCGCAGCTCGGAGGTGCCGCCGGCAGCCAACTTGCCGTCACTGGACACGCTGGTGTCTGACTCAGAGATTGAGACCCAGAGCCCATTTGACGGTCGAATTCCTCAGCGCACTGCGCGACGGTCGCCCCACCACGCATGTGACTTGCAACAATGCCAACGTATGCCGTATCCCACCCGGGGCGCACTGCGGCAGCTGCAACACTGTGTGCCACGGTGGCACCAAACCAGCAGCTGCGACAGTACATTGAAAGCCCTAAGAACTTCTCCTAGCCGGGTGCTGCACGCTCATCATCATCAAAAACCAGATCAAGCCATAGCATCAACGTCATCCTAGCCAGGTGCTGCACGCTGAGCTTGCATCGGCGCGCTGCAACATAAAGCAGTGAGGCTGCCAGGCAGGAGGCTCCTGCCGCAAAAATGGCATTCAGCTGCCAGCTGAGTCAGCGGCTTGCAACCGCTACAGCATGTCTAGTAAACCAGGTCAATCCATCATCATCATGTTGACACATTGGCAACATATCTCGCCACAACACATGCGTGAAAGCATTTGACATGACAGAAATGTAACGATGAACCTAATGAGCTTTGTGGGCACGCCACACCACAGCCCACACCTCTCACACACGTGTTCCTGAAGGCCTGCTCTGCAGCGCAGGCTGAGCTCTGCAGAGCTGCACATTGAGCCAGACCATACATCGACAGCATCACGTTGATGCTCCAACTGTAAAGCTTGCGAGGTGCTTATGCCAGCTTGTCGGCCAGTGTCGGGATGGCCCTCAGCCCCTTGTAGTCCGTGTCCAGCTGCCCACTCAGCGCCTCTGCCACCTGCTGCTGCAGTGCGGCTGACACATCGCTGTCATATGCTGTCAAGTGGCCCAGCAGCGCCAGGAAGACCGGCACCGGCAGGACGTTGCTGCTGCTGTCATTGCTGCTGCCAAACACCTCAAAGATGACCTGCACTGTTCCTGCAAACGTCTCACAGCTCATGGTGAGCAGCAGCAGCAACACCTCCAGCACATTCACTGCTTTGCTAGCGTCTATGCGGCCTGCTGCCACCACCCGCTGTAGTGTGTCATCGCTGATGCCTGCTGCCTGGCATGCTATGCTGACATCTGCTAGAGGTGCGCTGGGAGTGTCCTGCAGCTGTGCATACGCTTGGCGCAGCTGCTGCCTGCTGGGTGGGGCGACTGCATGCAAACTGCTGGCCTGTGCAGCTAGGTCTGCGAAGTACCTGCAGCAACGCCAGCAGAAAGCAAGGACAAGGGATAGTGCAGAATGCTGACTGAACCATTGCAGAAGGTGACATCATGAGACTGCTGCCGCTTTAAAAGCATTGTTGCATGCCGCATGGCATGATGTGCTGGTGGCGCCATGCCCGTGAACAGCGACATGCGATACAAATGCTGGGGGCTCACAGAGGATGCTTACTTCGCTGAAAACTCCACAACATTGTTGGGCTGGCTTCTTATGACTTCTTTGGTGAATGCTTTGAGCACGCCAGCGAGGTCTGCAGGCACTACAATCTGCAGCAGCAGGACAGCAGCTGGCCTCAGGCATCGTTGCACCGAGCAGCAGTAGCTGTGCAAGCGTCAAAGACAAGAATAACATAAACAGCAATAAGCGTATCATTCACCTGCTCTGCGCAGTAGATTGGCTCCACATCCATAGCTGCTAGTCTGCTGCAGTGATGCGTTCAAGCCCAGCAACTGATATGCTTATCTAGATAGACGAGTGTCATGTCCAACACAGAACTACATTCCTCATTCAGCGCTGTTGAAAGATGCCGCACACGTGTCCGACACTGTCGTGTCATCGATGTTTTGCCTGCAGGTTTGACCGCTGACCTTCTCTCAAGCAAGCCGGCCTCACGCGACACAGAGTCGTGCATCGCACACATCAACAAGTTTGCAGCATATTCGGGCAGCAGCTGCACGATCGATTTCACCGCTTGTGCCTGCTGGGACAGACACTGTCTAGAAGTACTGTTGTGACCACCCTGCATCCCTGATGAAGCTCTGGCACATCCATATATTGACTGTGTTCCATATAGCGGCTGTCACCGCTTCGACAAATGATCTGGCTTGACTGTCACATGGTGTTGTAAGAATTAGATCCTGCAACAGCACCACAGCCACGTTGCAACACATACAACTTGCTACAGCACGCTTGCAAACAAACAAGATAAGCTCGAAGCCATGTATAACCATCATCCACCGGTAGATACATAGAACTGCGTTCCATGCTTTTGCTCAGCGTCGCATGCAGGAGAAACTTCAATACAGCTGATGAGGCAGTACAACACCTGCCTGTGTGTTGGGCAAACCCCATGCTGTTCACGAGCTGCACCAAGATCTCAAGTACAAAGAAACCATTTTGCACCAGAAGCCTCGCAAGGCTGCGGCATGAAGGCAGTCTGGGCCGCGCTGCTGTATGATGCAGCAACATGATGCTTGATGCTGTCAGGCACCTGCACACCAGCGCATCTGCATGCTAGCAAAGTGGGCGGTGCCAGCAGCTGTCATCACCTAAGCAGCACAATACAATTACTACTGTACGTCGTAAATTCTTGAAGTCAGTGCCATGCACATGGCAGGTAGCGCAAAGTCCGTGCTGCAGATCAGTGGGCACGGATTAGACATTTGTGCACCTCCAAAGGACATGCTAGTTTCACCACAGCAAGAACATAATGGCATGCGGAAGCATGCGCATGCATGACAAGTACCAGAGTATTCAGCCAACCAAAATGTACACTCTAAGTATGGGCTTCTGGTGAAGCTGAGTGGGCTGCTGCCAGGCAATCAGTAGCAGCCCCTGCACAACCTCTGTAGACTCAAACAACAACCATATGCTCTCATTTGTCCTGTGGCCATACAAGTGCAGCGCAGCTGAAAAGACAGCAGGCATGTATGCTGTATATGTCAGAAAGCAGGAGCTATCTATCAAGCACGTCATGGTTCAAGGAATATCCCTAACCACACCTGAACCACCACTATAGAGAGGTGAAAGGGCCACCACCATCCGCATCCAGAGGCATGCGTCCACAGCAGCCATTAGCCCACACACAAAACAAAGCACACAACGACTGTCAGGGCCGAGCCGTCGCAGCCTGCTGCAGGGCAGCCACAACTCGCGGCTCACGCACGATCTGCTCAAACACGCTCTGAGGGTTGATGCCTGCCTTGACAATGTTCTCAGCCAGCCAAGCTTGGCTGCGGCCAGGAACAAACAAATCAACGCGCGTCTGCTTCTCGCTGTCTTTACTGCTTCCTTTGCCCTTCCCTTGCTGCTGCTGAGTCTGCTTCTGCTGTTGCTTGTCTTTGCCGTGCTGCAGCTGCTGCGCCTGTCCTGTCCTGTCTTTGCTGTCCTGCAGCGCGACCAGCGCTGCCATCATGGGCCGGTGCTGCAGCCACCAAATCAGCGCCCGGCTGTCCTCACTGCCCACCAGCAGCGCTGGGATGTCTGGCGAGCGCCCCGTGTCATCGCCACTCATCGTCAGCAGCTCACCAGGCGGCACCATGTTCAGCACCACCAGCCCAACCGCCCCAACAGCGTCAGCAACCATCGCCTTATCCAAGAAGCTGCAGCGGCCTCGTGTCACAACGGCCATCGCGCCACGCAGCATCGCAGCGTTGCGGATGCCCTTGCAGCCGTCTAGCGGCTCAGCCAGCACCAGCGGTGCGACACGCGGCATGTGGCTGCCAGCTGGCAGTGAGGCACAGCCGCTGCTTGATACGCCCCACTCGCTGTCCAGCAGCCAGCCACCGCCTGCCTCGCTACTGGCGTCCCAGCCCAAGCAGGCTGACCGCAGGCCCCATGACGCCACATCAGCAGCGCCCAACTGCCGCTGCTGGCTGCGCACCTTCTCCTGCTCAGCTGCCTCGGCCTCCGGCGCTTGCTGCTGCTGCTGCTGATCGATGCCCGAGCCCTGCTGCTTGGCAGGCTGCTGCTGTGTGCCTGACAGCTGCTGCGCCAGCTGCTCACATATGCCCTGCCGGGGGCACATGCCCAGCCAGGGGTCTACCCGCCTGGCTGCCACCACCCACCAGGGCTCACCACCCTTGGGCATCTCCAGCTGCTCCAGCTGCAGTGCTGCACGCCGCCGCCTGACATCCTCGCTGCTGCGCAGCCGCCTGCGCAGCCGCATGTAGCCAGGCGGCTCGCCAGGTGGCGACAGCGGGCACGGCAGTGACAGCAGTGACTGCTTCAGGCGCTGCGTCAGCAGCACGTCCACACACTTGTCTGGCAGCTGCGGTAACCGCACCCCAAATGAGGCTTCTGCTGCGGCTAGCGGCATCTGCTGTGGCCCATCGCCCGTTTCAAAGGCTGTCATGACTGCTGACGATGCCGGCCCAGGCTCAGGCTGCAGTGCTGTCAGCTGCAGCAGCAGCGTGCCTGGTGCGAGGCCCACTGCATTGTCTAGAGCTGTGAGCCGTCGTATCGTCTGGCAGGTTACACGCCCGGACTTGTGCACCTTGAGTACACACAGCACTTGTGCCAGCACGCTGTTGCCTGCTGGCTGCAGCTCCTGCTGCTGCTTTGCAGGGCTAGTGTTTCTCTGCTTGCTGCTGCTACTGCTGCTGCTGGGATCTTCCCCAAAGTTTAGCCGAGCTAATCTGATTGCCAGGCTGTCTGGTGGCTTGGCTAGCAGTGCCTCAGTGGTGTGCAGGCAGGCCACACAGCGGCGGTACCTGCAGCACAGCGGAAACAACAAGGGGGACGGGTCAAACACGGAGCTGGAAAAGTGTTATGTGACTGGAAGGCGATGATTTGGAGTACAAAGGCAGCAAGTGCATGAAAGCGCCCGATGCCATGCCTGCTGCAGCAAGGCACATGCGGCACATTCTAGCTGCTGTGTGCTGTCCATGTTACAGAAAATCAACATCCTGACGTCCCACTTGATCAGCCCACCTGATGCGTCTGCTGTACACGCGCCGCACCGGCAGCAGCGGCAGCGCTGCATGCAGGCGCGCCTCGAACCCGGCCTCCTCCTCAGCGCTGCGCAGCTCACACAGCCCACGGCAGTTGGCAGGCAGGGAGCCCAGCGGCTTGCCCACCAGGCTGCCGCTGGTGGTGCCGACACCACTGCCACTGCCACCGCCAGGACCTGCAGCAGTGACATTGCTGCCACTGCGGCTGCTATCGTCATCTGTTATCTGGGTCATAGTGAAACTGCCAGTAGGTTGCTGCTGCTCTGCTTGGCTATCCTGCTGCTGCTGACTATCATCGCAGTCACCTACATCACCCCGCATGCCGCCCTGGTCAACTTCTAGGCCCTCCTCGTCATGCTGCCGCTGCTCTTCCTGCTGCTGCTGCTGCTGCTGCTGCAGGTCAGCCTCTATGAGGTGCCTGTCGCTGCCATGTTGGAAGGCTGGCATGAGGTGGCCCTCTGTTGACAGCAGGTAGTAGTCCAGCAGGGGGCCGCTGTCAACAAAGCTGAGGTACAGGTACTTGACAGTCTCTGACAGGAAGTAGGACTCCATCAGGTCGGTGTGAGCACCTGGAACACAGCAGCAACAGTAGCAGCGGCAAGAGCAACATCACGCTTAGAAGGCCCACACATGTACGGTGTGCAGCAGTATTCAGAGCATGTTTGACAAGGTTCTGCAATTAATGCTGTGCCAGCATCCGAGCAGTGGCAGCAAAAGACATTCTACTAGTCCAGGCACACGTTGCCACAGCCAACAATGCGCTCAAGGCCCAACCAGTGTTAGAATGGCGGATTCTAAGCTACATGCAACAACACACACGACTGTCCTAAGAGATGCTGCTGTTGCTAGGCCAGAAACGGGTACAACTACAGCCCACAAGAAACCCAGTCCAAGGCCACGCCGCACCTGTGTTGACGTCGCGTATGGGTGCGTAGCCGCACTCCACCCTGCTGTGGTTGAGCACAGCCATCATGGCAGCTGCCAGCCCGCCATAGTACCCCGTGGGGTCACCGGACACCGCCTTGAGGTACCAGGTGCTCTCAATGTGCTCGGGGCGCAAGTTGTAGCCCGGGTCCTCAGGGTGCACCGCTGACAGGTCGGCGCCAAACAGCTCAGGCAGCCAGCCCCAGGTGGCCCAGGCAGCAGTGAAGTTGCTGTGCAGACGCTCAGCCGCCTCGTTTTGGCCTGCGCGGTGCAGCAGCACAGAAGAGAGTTGCAGAAGATTGTTGATGTTGGTCACCTGAGTGAAGCTTACACAGCTGTTGTGGTGCGACATGCAAAGTACGCACCTGCATACGCTGCGGCTACAGCAGCATGCAGTTTGCCTGCTTTTGCCTTTCCTCAACATGCTGCCTCTCCTACATTGCACTCTGAACAGGTAACCAGCCCCCCACCCTCGCATGCATGTCTGTGCGCACACACCATCCAGCCCCTGCTACCTCCCCTCCCCCACCAGCCCAGCCGCGCCTCACCTGCCAGCACCTGCATGGCTGGCCAGAACGCGCCCAGGCTGCTCACCCACGGCTTCAGCAGCCGGCCGCTGTCCATGTGCACGTCTAGCAAGAACGCCGACGACGACGCACCCAGCTGCCCAGGAACCTGCGCATCGGCAGACAACAGCACAGCTTGAAGACGCACACGCAACCCAAATGCAAACAAGGCATACTAGTATGCATGCGAGTGAATGTGCACAGCGCATAACCCCCACCCAAAGCCACAGTGGGCTGGGAACTAGGCAGCAGATGGCTGGCACAGCAAATCCACACAACTTGTGTCCGCACGTGCAGCCGCAGCAGGCGAGCGGAGCGGCTGCGCCTTGCCTAGACCAGCAAGGCACGCACCTGCATGTGCATCATGGTGGCGACGTACAGCTCCGTGAACATGCTCAGGTACTCCTCCTCGCCAAACATCAGGTACGCCTGAGCAGCGCCGGCAGCAGCAGCATCACACAACACCAGTGTGTCAGGAGCAGTACGTTATGTGCAATTTTTCCAGAGCACAAACCATTGCTGCGTAATCAGCAGCAAGCCAGCAGCTACTCACACGGAGCACTGCACTGGTGCAACGACAGCACACAACACCCAGACACGGTTCACTCCACGCACCGCACAAACCGCAGGCACAGCAAGCCACGCGAGCTATTCCCAGGCTGCTGCAGCCGGCGCCGCACCTTGAGCAGGTACTCGTAGTAGGAGTCGCTGCCTGGCCCGATGGTGCTGCCCCTGTGGCTCCAGGTGCGGCTGAACACGTGGAAGCCGCTGCCCACCAGGCCCAGCCCGCTGCGCTGCTCAAACAGCACGCGCGCAGCGTGGCGCGCTGCCGCCTCGTAGGCGGGCTTGCCGGTGAGGCGGCTCAGCAGCCCAAACTCCAGCAGCAGCGTGCCAGCACATGCAGTGCAGGAGATGTTCTCGCCAGGCAACAGACCCTGCGGCAGCGTTGCAGGCAGTGGCAAATTGTTGAGTCTGGCGATGCAGTAATGCAGTAGAAGTAACCCCTTGCAAGCGCATTCGCCTGCCGACCAGCACTGCCACGCCCTTCCCCATCATCGCGCCTGCTCGCCTTCTGCAGGTGCACGTGCCACAAGCATGTGCAAGGCAAATTATCTACCTATTCTTTGCACCCACAGCATACCTTCTGCAGGTGCACGTGCCCGCCAGGCAGCCCGCTGGGCGTGTCGAAGGCCGCCATGAGCCTGTCGCCCAGGTCAGCAGCCAGCCGCAGCAGCAGCCCGTCGTAGCCGGGGGCCAGGCCCGGGTCGTCAGCCAGCAGCATGTGCCCTGACAGCAGCCCACCCAGCACGCGGATGGTCGTCTCAAACACATGCACCTGCAGACAGTGCGGTGACAGCGCCATCAGATGCACAGAGCGGTTGACGTGCATGAACCAATGTTAAAGAGGGGAGCACAGCAGCGTGCGGTGCAGTCAAGTTGCTGCTGCCCGCACATGCAGTGCTTGCAGCTGTCACCACACCTCCTGCCATGCTACCCCTGCTGCTTTCCCCGTCCTGACCTCCCCACTGAATGCCGGTGCTATACACACAACTCTTTCAGCTAATGACAGCCTTGCTGGCGCTGCTGCTGGTGTCTCCCTGGCTGTGCAGCGTTCCCAGGCACTCTCTCATGTTGGTTGTGTACACGTCCACTGCTCAGCAGCTGCTGCTACCCTAACTTTCAGCGCCAGGCCCCCCCCCTTGCCAGTGCTGCCCCCCCCAGGCGCGCCCACCTTGACGTCCTTGTCGAAGCTGAGCACCTGGCGCAGCTGTTCCAGTGCCGTCTGCACGTCGCCGCGCCTGTTGAGCAGCAGCAGCATGTCGAGGCTGTCCACCAGTGTCAGGCCTAGCCCGCCCTGCCAGTCCTCGCCGCGGCAGCTCACAGGCAGCAGGTTGTCCTGCAAGCAGCAGGCGGCAGCGCAGAGCAGTTGTATGGTTGTTCAGCGCAGCTGCTGCAACAAGTTAAGCCGTGAACAGTTGCAGGTCCCTGCACAGGCGTGAAGAGGCTTGTAGGTGGTTCACACTTTCTAGCATGTACTGCGCAGAGCAGGGAGTGGCTGCTGCGGTACCAAGATCGTAGTGAGACAGCATGTCGAACCCTAAGGCGGCCAGCCGCTGCTAAGTGCAGTCATTGCGGCAGAACGAGGCGCCTTTGGGGCAACCAAATGTAACACTGCAACAAGGATCAAGAACGAGCATTGCAGCACATTCATGTGACGTGCGTCACCGACTGATGTGCTGCTCCTGGTCAGCGTAGCTAGTGTTTGCTGTATAACACCTGCTGCAGTAGTATGTTGAAGCCTACTAGTGCCAGCTGCTGTGGCTGGTGGTGCTGCTGCGCTGCCCTGCTTGCTGCTAGTGCAACTATCCTTCTTTGCAGTGCCAGCTGCTAGGCTTCATGTGCTGCAGCTGCAGGGCCCTGCTGCTGACCTGTGGGAAAGCGTGCTTCATGTAGTTGCTGAAGCCATGGTCAAACATTGCCCAGGCCTGCGCACGCAGCTGCTCCTGCGCGCTGGCGTTCACATGGCGCCGCTGCTGCCACACTGCACGCACGCCCTTCAAACGCTCCTGCAGGAGAGGACAGGTACAGCGATGATGGTAAGTAAGCGAGCAGGTTAGCTGCCTGCTGCTCTGTGTATGGTCCTGAAATGCGGCACAGATTGTGCATGCCTAAAGATAAAGACAGCTGTTGCAGAGCAGCAGTTGGTGCCTGCTCTGCAGCTGCTGTGGCTCCCTCGCGGTGCTAAGCAGTATGCACATTTGAGATTTCCCTCAACGATATTAGAATTCCACATATCAACTCTGAACCCTTGGATGGATACGTCAGGTGGGCTGCAAAGTCAAGTGGTGGTTTCACTGCAGCAGCAGGCTGTGCTCCCCAGGCCCAGCAAGCTCACCGCTGGCGTAAAAGAAGGTGGCTTTACACTCTTAGCGCTGCATTTTCCAGCCGTCTCTGACGAATTGGCACATCCGATCAGCAGCAGGGCTAGCAACAGCACAACACCGCTCCGTCGAGCCATCCCTGCAGGCTCCGCCCGCTGCTACCACCAATACCCTGATTTGATCATAACGTTGCGAGTTGTGCAATAATTACTGTTCCAAGAACAGTGTAGCTTGCTAGCGCAGCTGTAAGTGTGGAGCTGCACTCTCACTCATAAAAATTGACAGCACGTGGATGGTTGATGTGTAGGGTCCGTCAGACTACAGATCACATAATTTGAAAGGGTCTAACCGAAACCAAGTGGCAGCAGCTTCACGGTTCATGCCATACATGGGTTGGACCAGAGACCTGTCAGGTGGTTAAGATGACCTGGCACCAAGCTGGTACTGTCTGGGGATGACGCGGCACGAAACAGGCTTTTTGGTACTTTCCAGAACATATCAAGCTTCAGTTGCTGCGAGAGCAGACTTGGCTGTCATCAGTCTTTGTGTAGTGTGGCACATGTGGCGACGACTGCAGTACAGCCGGTACCATCTGATAGGGGTGCATGTACAGCTTGTTGCTGACAGTCAGTCACGACATGATCCTGGTTATCTCCCAGATCTTAATGTGCTCATGAGCTGTTGATGATCGCCACTGGCATTGCAGCAATGCGCCCAGGCGGCCTGGGACTCCAGGTGAGCTGCAGCACATAATCTTCACGGCATGCATGCAACCGAACAAGCAGAGTCACTCTGCCCCAGCACATACAGCTGTGCTGCCCCACTGTGCTGCTCTACATCCTTGCTTCACTGCTGGCATGGGTGAGCTCCGTGCTTTCAGTCTGAAAGCACCAGCTGATCATCCAGAGTACTACTCTCACCCTCAAGTTGAGGGCACCAACTCTCAGGGTCTGCATACATGGCACTTGCCACCCTGGCCGGCTGATACTCAGTGCGAAGCTGTCATAAGGGTCGGAGTACTTGACACAGTGTCAATGACATTGGTGTACTGCCAAAACCCTACCTCAGCGGTGTGGCTGCAATGGGTTGTCTGCCACATGCAGCGCGCCGGCATCTGGCGTTGTGTTTGTGAATGCCACGCTTATAATTGACTATCAATTACTCCTTGCTAGCATTGCAGCACTATCACAGTAGGGCAACATGCAGTTCACTGTCCAGCCTGGCTTCACTGCTGTGAACGTTGGCTGGGATGCAGTGACGGGCAGCATCGGACAAATCGTACTAAATCGACCGAACAAGAGCAATGCTTTCGACACAGCCATGTGGCGAGAGTTCCCTGCCGTAGGTGGATCGAGCAGAGGCTTGCTGATGCAGCAAACCGACGTTGGCTGAGCTCCGCGACATTTTCGCAGGCCGTCCGCCTATTACAAGAACGCGAGGAGATCAGGGTGGTGAGACATGTTGCTTGCAGGCAGGCGAAAGCGGCTTCAGTAGCAGCAGGGTCATCAGGGCAGCAGCAGCAGCAGCAGCAGCAGCAGCAGCGCCAGCAGCAGTAGCGCCAGCAGCAGGGATACAGAGCCCCACATAGCTCATACCAGTTAAGATGGTGACTGGACCCACATGTAACTAATTTCTCTCATAGCAAGCAGCAGGCAGCATCAGAAGCAGGTGTGAGTCGGTTTGGACTCATCACAGCAATCCAAACTGTTTGTTGGGTCGGAGCCAGCTGGAACCAGCCCAAACAAAACGGTCTGATGTACAGCTCTCAGCATCATCAACACAAGTTGTTGCAGCGCTGCTCAGTAGCCTTGCTTGCTGCATCCGCCCTTGCCACTGTGCTTGCTGATGCTGCGCTGCCGTGCTACCTGCTGCTGCCATCACGCTGGGCTTGTGCACTTCGTGCAGCTGGTCATCTCTGCTGCTGGCAAGAATTTCTGTGCAGGGCTGGACTTGTCGTACCTGACAGACACCTTCGGCTCAAAGATGCAGCCTGGCAGCAGCAGCAGCAGCAGCAGCAGCAGCAGCTGTCCTGCTCGCACGCGCTATGCGTTTCGGCAAGACATACTGCAGATGCAGGTGCGTGGGGATGTTGGTGTTATGCACAGCCACTGTCGCCCGCAGGCCTGCAGCAGCAGATGCCTCGTCAGGGGGCTGTACAGCAGCTGCTGCCAAGCCACCTTGCAAGCAGCAGGATGCAGCTTTGTTCTTGTGCTGCTCAGATGCTCAAGCTGCTGTGGTTCTGCCCCTGGTGCTGCTACAGGAGGCGTTCAGTGTGCTGGAGCAGTGCCGCTTCCCAGTCATTGCAGCAGTACAAGGTGCGGGCGCATGAACAGCAGCTTGACATGCATGCACATCTCAGGCAACAACACACAGAGGCACATATGCACCACTGCAGGTGCACCTCTGGAAATTTCCGATGTGGGAGGCATGAACTGGTTGCAGTGCCTTCAGTGTCGGTCGTATTGCACAGCAACCGCAGCAATCCATGCGTGCCGTACAATGCAGTGCCGCGCTGCCCTGCTGTGCTGCAGGCGCGTGTGTGGGTGCTGGCGTGGACCTGATCACAGCGGCTGACCTGCGCTACTGCAGCCAGGACGCATACTTCAGCGTCAAGGTGGGGGGGCCCTGCAGCTGGCAGCAGCAGCAGCCGCAGCAGCAGCAGCCGCAGCAGCAGCAGCAGGCAGCTACTCTAGAGCAGACCAGCTGGCCAGCAGCTGCTCTCGCCTGTGCTAGCAGATGCTGCGCGTGTGTGCGACAGCACCTCTCTCCACCTCACATTGCAACAGCACTGACACCACATATTCTCTGTGAGCACACTTCCATTCATTCATCAGAGACATTGCTGTTGCTGCCGGCTGCAGGAGGTGGACCTGGCCATCACTGCCGACCTGGGCACGCTGCAGCGCCTGCCCAGCATCATCGGACACGGTGAGGGGGGGCGTCCCCGGCAGCGGCAGCAGTGGCGCGGCTGTTGAGGCTTGCATGAGACTGCTAGCGCAGCACGCCCCCACATGTTTTAAGATTTACTGCTGACTGAACTGTGCTTTGGTGTAGGTTGGGCGGCAGTCAGCGTATGCATGCTGAGCGCGTGACGCCCCTGCTGGTCTGGTTCCTGCACTGAGCAATAGCCGCTGGCACTCGAGCGACGCACGTTTTGGTGGCCTCATCCTGCAGGTGCTGCTGCTGAGCTGGCGCTGACTGCACGTGCTGTGCCTGCTGCCGAGGCTGCCCTGCTGGGCCTTGTCAGCAGGGCCTACAGCAGCAGCGCTGAGCTGATGGCGGGCGTTATGCAGCTGGCTGGCCAGATTGCTGCCAAGAGCCCGATGGCTGTAGCGGGGACCAAAGCAGTACTGCTGCACACACGGTGAGGGCGCAATTGCAGCAGCATGGCGTGGGCTGTAGGGAGAGATGAGCCAGAAGCGGTGCTCAGCACTGCTTGAATGTTTGTTGATGTGATGACAGACTGTTAATCTTGCCGCGCAGGCAGCCTCCGTCTGTTGTTGCTGTGGCTCCGCAAGCTGGCTTGCGGACGCACCATCATGGTGATGAATCTGAAGAGCAATGATTTTGCCGTGCATGCGCATAACCTGCGACTGCACATGGTCCGACATCTGCTGGCTGCCTACCGTGTGCTGCCATCGCTGTGCAGTGACCATGGGTTAGCGGGTGGCGGCGTGGCTGGCGGCCTGGCGCATGTGGCGCTGTGGAACAGTGCCTACCTGCTGTCAGGAGACATGGCGGAGCTCATCGCTGCGCGTGCGGCACGGCGGCAGCCCAAGTTTTCCAAGCTGTAGGGGTGGCGCTGCTGCAGGGTTATGAAGTCGAGAACTTGTCTGTGTTGCAGGTTGTCTGGCTGGGTCCCTGACTGAGGGTCCTTCAGGTGTTTTGTGTATGGAGAGGGCTCATGTTAGCGCCTAGTTTGACTGATTTGTATGTTCTAAAGGATGTAAGATTGTCTGTTGCGCTGTGGCTGTTCAAAAGGCAGTACCATGTACACGCCTGTATGGAAGTTGGAGGGTCGGGAAGGGTTGGTGGTGTAACTGCCAAGGGTCACGGCCTTCGGTATCAGTCATCGACCGGCGTGACGCCGAAACATTGGTACGTATGTGACGCGAGATCCTCGCCAAATACACGATTGCCGAAAAAATGCAGCAGATGCCAATGCACAGCTCCAAGCCTGTGGCACCTGCAACTACGACGTCGATTGCTTGCCATTGCATTATCAAACTCGGAGGTTCGGCTATAACAAACAAGATAAAGTTCGAGACACTGAATGAAGACGTACTGCGGCTGGTGTGCAGCAGCATACAGCAGCACAACAGCACAGCTCCTGGTGGCATTGTGCTGGTGAGCAAGCACTGGCTGTATGCATCCATTGGTGCAGTATAGGCTGTGACACAAAATGGTCATCAACCAGCAGAAGCAGCACAAGTGCGAATGGATTGAGCGCAGATTACTGATTGGATTGACTTCCAGGATCCCCCATGGGAGCGCGCACCAGAAGCATCAGCATCTCTGCCGGTCCTCTAGCTGAAGGCATCATTTTCCCGCAGGTGCATGGCGCTGGCTCATATGGCCACTTCCAGGCCAGCCAGTATGGTGTAGCACGCGGTGGCAATGATGCAGCAGCAGCGGTTCAGGGCTTTGTGGAGACTCGTCGCTCCGTCACACAGTTGAACCACGCAGTGGTTTCAGCGCTGATAGATGAAGGCGTGCCTGCCGTTGGGCTGTCTCCGTGTGGCACGTGGAGCTGCAGCGGCAGGCAGCTGCAGGATGCGGCTGCAGGCATCGCAGCAGTGCAGGCAGCACTGGAACACCACCTGGTGAGGCTGCTCATCAGCATGCGCAATACCATCTGTGTGTGCTGCCCCAGCGTCAATCATACGCCACCAGATGCGTTGCCACCTGAAACAACGTCAGCAGTCAGAAGCAGTGCTGCAGCCAGCCGAGCAGGGCAACTTGCTGGCTGCATGCATTGCAAGGCAAGTGCATGCAGCACTGCTTGGCATGATTGCCTCAACAGCAAGCGCACTGCACAGTTCTGTCACTTGCACCACCATCTGCCCTACCTGCAACCCAAGTCTGCCACTGCTGGGCTCCTGGGCTCCCTTGCGCTGCATGCTGCCAGGTGCCTGTGCTGCACGGCGACTGCGTGTTTGACGCCCAGCTGGGCGTGACCATCCTCAGCGGTGACACCATCATGCGGGGGCTGGCACAGGCGCTGCATCCGCGCTACTGCGTGTTCCTCACTGACGTGGCAGGCCTGTACAGCAGGCCACCCGAGCAGCCTGGCGCGCAGCTGATCCCAGCAGTGGAAGTGGCACCTGACGGCTCATGGAGAGTGGCAGCAGCAGCAGCAACTAGCCCTGAGGGTGCAGACAGTGCTGCAGATGAGGCAGCTGCATCGAGAGGTGGTGCGTCCGCAGCAGCAGGCAGTGACAGCAGCGACGGCACTGCTGATATGGCTGTGCAGCTGACTGCAGCAGCGCATGACACTACGGGCGGCATTGCGACCAAGGTTGCTGAGGCAGCAGGGGTGGTGCTGGCTGGCTGCCCTGTGGTCATCGCACAGGCAGGCACAGCATCGGGTGCAGCGGCAGTGCTGCTTGGGCCCAGCGCGTTTGCAGCAGGCGGTGCAGGAAGCAGCGTCGCAGCAGGCAGCGAAGAGCTGCAGGGCACAGTCATCAGGCTAGCTGCTGCTGCTGCTGCTGACGTGGATGGCAGAGTCAGAAGCTGACCATTGGTCCTGGTCCTTTGGGTGTGCGTCGCCGCCCTTGCAGGGTGAGCTTTGGCAAAACCCCAACGTTGCTAACAGCAGCAGGCACACGCATCCTGAACAAAACTTGTAGCTGAGCAAGCTGTGCAATGCGCGCAAAGCACGTCAGCCGTCGCTGCAATGTGCTGCTGCTCATCCGCTTGCACGCCTGTCTGTCCAACAATTGCTGCTGCAGGTGCTGGACTTTGCTTGAGGAGCCGCTTAACGCTACCATATCTTTCCGGGCCGTAAGCTGTGCAGCGGCAAGGCACTTTTGCGAAGGGTGGGTGGCACTGAGCGCTGATGTGTTGTTGCAGGGTATCAACTTGGCAACAGTGGTGTTTTTGCAACAATCAGGATGGCGGAGCTGCAAACCAGGTCAATTGCTAACGAGCAAATATGGTCGCATATGCCATATGCGGTATGCCGGACAGATACACCCAGTGTTTTCGGCCAATGGCAGCGTGTTGCTCGTGCCGAGCCATTGGCACTGGCAGTGACCACCCTGTTTGGCATTGCCCGCAAGCTGCCTGTCCACTCAGCAAAGCAGTGCTCTCCCACCCGTGGCTGCTCATTCACTGAAGCCTGAGCCTGCCCTGCCTGCTGCCTGCAGACCAAGGGAGACTGCTGCATGCCCTAGCGCAGACATGCACAGATGTGACCCAAAGGAACTAGGAGGACATGTAGGACATGTTATTACTGATGGTGGTGATGCCAGATGCGCATCGTGCCAGGCGGCTTGCTGAGGTGCACCACCACGCAGCAGTCTCACGTCGCCTGCCGCATGCCACAAGTTGCATGCATAGGAAGCAAGAGGTGCCACCTGGGATGATCCCAGCCGCTGTCCAGTGAATGACGTGTCAACTGTTGGCCAGCTGAACTGCGCAGCAGCCTAAAGCATCGGCCGCCGCTGCTTCTGCATGCACAGCTGAATCATTTAAATGCAACCCGGTTCTGAGTCAGAATATGCACTGCATATAATCAATTGGCAATTGATTGTACAACTTTTGAGGATCATCAGTAGAGTCTACTGATAGTACATAGTGTTGCCAGCTTTGGCAAACTGTCAAAGCTGCATTGGTAAATAGGATGCATCCTCATCATCATCATGTTACCCATTAAGCCATAGCATCAACGCCATCCTATATGCATCCTATATGGTCATATGGCATCATGCATCAATGACTGGTGCTGTGGCATGAATGGCAACATGATGATGAATGGCATCAGAGCACATCGAGTGAGCGTGACGCTCAGTGCGGTGTTGCTGGGCATCATCATCACCATCATCATGTTACCCATTAAGCCATAGCATCAACGCCATCGGCCCCGCGCCCCTCAGGAGCGGAAGAAAGAGGGAGCACTGCTCCATTGTGTTTGCAAATATTACGCACATCCCAAGCTTGGACAAGATACTCAGCAATGCTCCTAGATATCACTCGGCACACACCCCTACTACCCCAAATATCATCAGAAACAAAACGCAACAACTTGGTGGATGCATCAGTCAACGACAACACATTGCGCAATTTTTCAGCGCCGCCAGCAACATCACGCAAAACAGACCGAATTTCATCAAGCATAGTATCCCTCTGAGCAGAAGTAGAGGGACAATCAAACATCAGATGTGACAAAGACTCAACACCCTTGCTGGGCATCATAACCACTTGCATGCATTCGCAGCTGCTGCACGCAATAACAACGGTGTAACACCATTTTACAATTTGTCAATCTTTTCAATGACATCTGTGGCAACGATGCCATACATAGTACCAGTGCCAGCATCAAATGCTGCACAACACCAGACAGACCAAGTGTGTGCAGTGCTTCTTCAGCTAGCAGCATGCTTGCCTAACATACGTCCCGCATCTCAACCAACTGAGTTGGACCAACCACTGTCACCCCTGCGCCGTAGCTATGTGGCCTGATGTCGCTCGTTCATAGTGTGATACAGCACGTATTAAAGGCGCTATGCCAGGCGCTAAGATAGCGCATCCAGTTGCCAGCCGCTGGTCTCGCACTGTGCAGCAGGACGGTATGACAGCGGCGTCACTCCACTGCGGCAGCGCATCTGGCACCTGCAGGTGCCGCAGCCCTACTTGGGGCACGGCGCCTGTGCTGCGCTGCCATGCTACTGCTGCTTGGCTGGTGCTGCTGGCGGCTGCAGCACCTTGAAGGGAGGCAGCCGCAGCTTGTAGGGCGCCCAGATGCTGAGCGCCCTGAGGCACATCACCAGCGTCAGCCCCAGCCACACGTACTGCAGCTTCACTGCTGCTGCTGCGCCCTGCAGCGCGTGTGGGCCGAGGTTCATGATGACCACTGCGGGGATGGCACACAGCGCCATCTGCACAGACGCATACCTGCGGCAGGCGGTTGCAGCACATCGACTCGTGTGGCATGGCGGACCAGCACAGTGCAGGATGCCATGCATTGACATCAGCATGGTGTGCAATACATTTCATCCAAAGTAGCAGCTATGTCTCGCCAAGCGCAGGTAACAGCTGAAACAGCAGACCAGCACAAGCTACACATGTCGCATGGAATACACGCGCCTGCACTAGCATGCCAACCAGGCATCGCCAACACGCGCCGCACAAGTCCCTGCTCACCTGAAGCCGCCAGCGCCAAACAGCACGCCGTCCCAAACAAATGCCAGCGCATTCACCGGCTGCGTGGCGATCACAAAGGGGATGGTGCTGCCCACCAGCGCCAGCACTGCAGCGTCTGCTGTGAACGCTGCGGGGATGGCGTGTCGCCCCAGCCCCAGCAGCAGCGCCAGCAGGCAGCCCAGCAGGCTGGCCATGGCCACGCAGCGCTCAACAACCTGCGAGGGCAGGGCGCGTGCAGGGCGGGCAATGAGTGAGTCATGTTGAGTAGGAGGAGGCAGGTGGTGTGCTGGTACATCGAGCACAGCAACGCAAGGAGGTAAAGTACTGCTACGTAGGCGATTGTCTGTGTTTGGCACTGTTCATGGTTTGTTACAGGCGCGCGCCTTGCGATGCTATCCGTGCCTGGTTTCGTGCCTTGTGCTGAACCGTGCAGCAGACACAGATACTTCGGTGCAGTACATGCCATGCAAACGGTCACTTCTCCACATGCGCTGCTGCTACACCTCCCTTGCGCCTGCACACAGCTTGAAACGGGACCTCCAAAAGACGATGTCTACCCACTAGGATTTCGCTATATGAACGGCTGCTGCACGGCCGTTACACAGCTGCTGCTGCTCACCCCTCTGGCGGTGCTGGTGTCCTTTGCCGCCAAGCTCTTGGCCAGCATGGTCTGGCAGGCCACTGCCAGGCTGTCAGCCATCAGGCTGCTGGCAAGCCACAGCTGGAAGCACACCTGCAGCCAGCACGCAGCGCAGCAGATGCCAGCAAACAAATAGCTGAATTTGTGTGCATGCTTCAGGTGGCAATTGGCTGCAACGCAAGGTTCGTCAGCTAGCCGCACAGCTCACTAGGAGACAGTATGCACAGGGCATGCAAGGCCTGCCAGACCAGTACAGTTTAGCTGTCTGGGATTGCATGCTGTCCACATCCACAGCCATCAGTCACCTGGTGGCAGGCTGCAGCAGCTGGCCCTGCGCGTGCCGTGAGCCCTGTGGCGATGGCGTACGTGAAGGTGATGGCTGCAGTGCGCAGCACAAGGTAGCCTGCACGGCAGCAGTTGACACGCACACCAGTTGTCACACAGCCACAGAGACAACAGAGCCATCGTGTAGCAGCCACCGCATAGCAGTCACACGCATTGAACATCCCCTGACTGCCTGCTGGACAGCAAATGATGGCTGAGCAGTGGTAGTCGTCAAGGTGTCAAGCCAGGCTGCAGCCTGTCTGCTCAGCAGTGGCCGTCTAAAGACCCGGCAGTGAGCCAGGCAGCATCCAGAACTTCTGGTGACCTGCCACCTGACTGCCTGAGCGCAGCAGGCTGCACCCTGTGCGCACTGTGTCACTGCGCTGAATGCTGTAACTGCGCCAGCCTCATCATCATCATATCGACCAATTCGAGCCATAGCAAGAACGCCATCAGCCCCGCGCCCTACTGGAGCGGAACACAGAGGGGGAGCACCGCTCCATTGTGTTTGCATCTATTGCGCATATCCTAAGCATGCACAATATATTGCGCTAACCTATGGCACGGCGTGGCGGCGCTCACCAGTTGGTGCGAAGAGCTTCCCCACTGACTTGAGCGTGGACGAGTCAGTGAAGGTGACGCCATAACGCCTTGCCAGGCGTATGAACAGCCAGCTCAGCGGCAGCAGCTGCACCCCAAGTACAAGGTGACAGCGGAAACACAACATGGCAGGAGCAGGTCGGCGCAGACAGACCGAGTGACAGAGGCTCACACGCGGTGATATGAACACGAGTGCACGTAAAGTGCAGCGCGGCAACCTGCAGGATCACTGATCAGCAGGTGATGCATAGTACTTTCCGAAACATAGGATCACAGCTGGCAGCTGCAGCTGAGCAATCCATTTGCTTTGCCTACGGCAATTTGCCTACGGCAATGGCGAAACGCTGGCGGCCGCCGGCAGCGCCTTATTTTACTTCTGTATATGATCCCAACATCCCTGAGTTGACCAGTCTCTAAACAGCTTGGACCTGCAAGCAGCTTGGGCCTGCGAGCTGGGCCTGACAAGCATGCTTGGTGCGCACTACAGCATGTGTATGCATTTGCGCTGTATTTATGCACCGTAAGGTCAACTCTAACCGTTTGAAATCACCTAACAGACCTTTAATACAAAAGCAAAATGGCCTGCACTGTCTACCCGGCCCCTGCAGGTGCTGCAGCCCACTCCTATGTGCAGTGTGCAGAGAGGGCGGGCTGCAGCACTGTCGATGCTGGAACGGGGGACCTACCCTAAAACGGCTTGAATTAGCTGAAGATTTATTTCAAAATGCGTATGACAGCAGCAATGCACAGCTACATCGCGGTGCGATCCAGCTTTAAGCCCGGGAGTGACACGCACTACGGCCCCGGTTGTACGCCTGTACACACCACTCGTCTCACTTTTACTTGTTCTCCACACATTAAAGCCGTGTTGCAACAGCCAAAAAGTCATTACGTCGCGACGTGAGGCCACGACAGCGTCTTCAGTTGATTGCGTTTGATCTACACGTCCCGCCTCGACCCTGTTGCAGCACAAGATGAAGCTCTCAGACATTGCAGCGCGCTTTTTCGGCAAGAGCAAAGCTCAGGAGTTGCTGCCTCCGTTGGAACGCTCGTCAACTGAGCTGACCCGGGCGCGCCTGACAACGAGGAGGAACTCACTAGAAAACAGCCACTTCGTTCCCGACTATGCACATGAGGAGCTCCACACAGTGTGTCCCAGGTGAGCAGAGCCCCCCACCTAGAAGCTGCACTGCAGCGGCTCCCGAGGCAGCAGCAGACAGGCACACGCCACACCGCTTTTGCAGGAGTGATTCATAAACTTTTGAGCGTGTCTGTGCTGCTTGTGCTGCCTTCATGTGCCTTGCTCACAACGTGCCCGCTACCCGTATCTTCCTGCAGGGAGGACAGTATCAAGCTGGCGAAGCAGCGGCTCAGCCACGAGCAAGATTCCCCGTTCTCATCACAGCCATCTAGCCTAGACTGGGATGTGCAGGCAGACCAGGCACAGCATGTGCACCGGGCCAGGCCAACTTATGCAGTGTGCAGCAGCTAAGCGGCAGTGGTAGCAGTGCTAGAACTCAACTTGCTGGCCAGAGGGTGTGTGGCACCACGTCAACAGAACATGTTTGTGAGCAGTGCTGCGGTCAAGCTGGCATAGCAGTGGGCTGAGCTAGGCAGCACAGGAGGCGTCCATGTAGCAGGTGCAGCAGTTGTGCAGCGCTGGGGCAGCCTGTTGCTCTGCTGCTGCTGGCCTCAGCACGAGGATTTCATCAGTATGCTTGTCTGGCGGGTTGATCTGTTTGGCGCTACTAGGCATCCATGCATATATTTTGGCGCAGAGCAGTTGATCTTTGCGGGACTGGCGAGGCATTCCTGTGGTGTCCTGCCCAGCCTGCTTGCTGCGCTTGCGCACATGCACATGCGTATGTTATCAGCCGCATAATTGCAGCCTCATTGGCAGCAAGGTGCCGTGTTCCAGTTTCCTGTGTTGCTGGCGTTGTCGTCTGTATTATGTTGCAGTATCTGTTGACGTAGCCTGTGCACTGCCCGCTGCTACAGGGAAAGGGGTGGGGGTGCCATAGCACCAGCATCCTATGACTAGCTTAGCATAACAGGGTGAATCAGCAGCTGAGCAGATGTCAGTTGATGGCTGTACACAATCATACTTCCACCTTTGTTATTGCTGCTGCCCATGTCTCGGCTGCGCACAACGCACTGTGTCTTGCATGGGGCCTGCAGCAGCAGCCACACCAGCCACATGGCTGACACAGCTCACCTTCATGCATGCATGCCACACCAGATATTATGTTCACCGTTTGCAGCTGCATTTTAGTATTATCAGGGTGCATCTCATGGCGTGCGCAGTTGCGTCTTGCACTGCGTTGCTGGGCGATGCGGTACAGCGTTCGTGGTGTTCTGCACACCACAGGTTGCTGTTGAAACAAGCAGCAGCGCAGGTGTCAACAGGCCGTATTGGTGCTGTTGTGTGGGATGGCCCCAGGTGTCTGTGCATTGTGTGGCATGTGCACATTGCCATGCTTTGGGTGCTTGCGCTGGCATGTGCACGTGCGCAGCAGCAGCAGCATCCGGCGCTATCTGCGTCATGTGTGTGTTGATTGCTGTACTAGCATGTATGCATTAGCGTATGTGCAGTGGTCTGCGTTCAGGCTGATTGTGAGGTGGTGCGTGGTTAGCTGACAGGGCGGCTTGCGGTGGGCAGGCTTGGTATGCCTGGCAGAGTGGCGCCTAGTAATGATGAGACACTGCTTGTATGCTTGCTGCGTCAAGGGGTCTTGCCGGCAAGCATGGCACAATTGTGTGGGAACAGACAGCCTGCCGTGCAGCACAGCACACCTAGTGGGTGATGTGGGATGCTGCTGCTTGCACATCACGAGCTTTGGAACAGCAGAAACAGTACCCTAATATGCAAGTGTTTGTTTTTGCTGTGCTGTTGAGTTGTGCTGGTATGTTGTTCGGAGGGGACTGCAAACTTGTGTTCACCTGCTGGCTGATTGCAGGCGCTGTTGTCTGTTGAGCGGCATCAGGCAGCGCTTGGTGCCTGTGTTGGAGAGAAACGTACTAGTACATACAGGATGGCTGGTTTCTTTGAACCTCAGGCTGCAAGCTGATAGCTCTGCGAGCTTGATTACAAGTTGCAGGGGTTCACCCTCTGCACGATGCAGTGTCTTGTGTGGGCGCGGGCGTCTGCTGGCCACGACGCTGCTGCGCCTCAGGGGCTGACAGCAGCAGTGCTTCTTGTGCTTCTTGCGTGGCCAGAGAGTGCTTCAGCATTTTACGCATTGTCCGCTGGATTTGCAAGCAGGTGCTAGGTTTGCATTTGCTGGCATCATGATGTCATGAGCTCAGTCTGGTCTATCAGCTACGTATCAGGCTACTTGATTTAATCAGTTGTGTCGCAAGTGCGGCATCATGCCTTGATTTAGTATATCATCATCATCATCATGTTACCCATTAAGCCATAGCATCAACGCCATCGGCCCCTTGATTTAGTATATGTAACAAACCAGAATAAAGTGATGTGTCTGCAGTGAGTGGAAAGACGTCCGGTACGCTACAGTAATGCTTGGGCCTTAGTTTGCAAAGTTTCGTGAAGGAAACTTGCCTGACATCGATTCGACAGTGACCGTGTGACTGAGGCAGATGATCATCATCATGATGATCATCAGGCTGAGCCTGATCTGAGACTTGCAAACTCCGCCTGATCACAGAGTTGCCAGCCATTGGCAATGATTGACACTGTCACTGAGTCTGCGCTACGGTCACGATCACTGAGTCTGCTAGGCTGACGATCAAAACTTTTCATGGCATGCAAACCTGCCACCGTTGCGTTGGCAATGCTGGTGTCAGGCGAGACTCTTGGCTGGCGCTCACCTGTGCCGTGACCGTGGCTGCTGCCGCACCCTTCACGCCCAGCCCCAGCCCAAAGATGAAGGCCCAGCCCAGCACCACGTTGAGCGCGTTGGCAGCAAGCGTCGCGTAGAAGGGCGTGGCAGTGTCCTGCAGCCCGCGGTACACACCCTGCCAGGGGGTGGCTCACGGCAGCCAGGTGTGCAACGAGGCAGCAGGGCGTGCACGTAGCTGAGCTCCCACAGCCGGACTGCTGACGCGCAAACCAGCTCATGAGTCCAATTGGCATCATGCTCTGTCATGGGTCGACACCCAGGCAAGGCGCCCGGCGTCTGAGATTGCACACATCCAGTAGTGCACCTATCGGGCACAGTGGGCTAGCATTGCTAATGTATCCCTACTGCAGTGCCTGCCAAGCACATCACAAAACAATACCGCTCAGATTTGTCACAGGTGTGCGGGCATGAACTTTCTGCGCTGCTGCTGTCGCAACTTGCAACAGCTACACTGCAGCAGCGTTTGCCGGCAATGCACTTCTCTGGCATTTTGTGCCTCGCCCTCATGCGTGGCGCTTTGCGCCGCCCCACCTGCATCACCAGCAGCAGCACCGTCACTGGCGCGCCCACCGCACGTATGCTGAGGAAGTCGCAGGCGGGGCCCCACAGCGGGGAGGAGGCGCTGATGCCCCACAGCTGACCAGCCCAGCCGCCACCAGCCACCAGCAGCAGCGCCTGCAGTGGGCACATCCGAAGCATGGTGGATGGTTGCTGCTGTGTGCAGGATCACCGCAGGCTGTTGTGGCAGCAGGTGCCATCTGCAGGGGAACTGGCAGTGCCGGTGATCGGACTACACGTGCTGCTGTTGAGAGAACTTGTTGTGGCAACTTGCGTCCGCTGCAGAGCTGCCTGCTACAAGGCGCGCACCACAGCTGCAGCATGTGTACGCGTGTGATGCCAGGTGCTGCAAGCGCATACACTGCTGTCACGTGCAGGTCTGGATCACATCAACAGCAGCAGGCCCCACCTGCACCAGGCCCACACCAGCTGCTATCAGTGTGGACGATGATATGGCACTGCTCACACCAGCTGCTGCTGCTGCTGCAGCCGCACTACTGCTACTGTTGCCGGCAGCCGCTGCTGCCTTTGCCTCTGCTGCTGCCCTGCCTGCTGCTGCTGCCACGCTGCTGGTGGTGACGGACAGCAGCGGCACGTTGAAGAGCTTGGTGGTGGTGTTGAACACAGACAGCGCAACGCCAACACCCGCCAGCTGGTTGGCACCTGCGGCAGCGCGACGGCAAATTACACATGTGCTGGTGTGTCTTCTGCGATGTGCGTGTGAGCCTGGTTGCATGATTGCCTGCTGTTCCCCATGCATGTGGGCTGGTGCTGCTGCTATACTGCCAAAAATGGTCCCCTCCGTTAATGCAGCACTGCACACGGTGCTATGTTGTTCATGAGTATGCACACTCAGCACTTCAAAGCAGATCATGTTGTGAGTCTGGCACCCACAGAAGCAGCGAGCTCAGGTTGCAGCCCCACTTGCAGGCACACTTGAGCCCACCTAGTCTGCCAACGTATGCTGTGTCCACCAGACCAGCAATAGGGTCAGCTGCCAGTGTCGCCAGCATCTGCAGCAGCATGAAACACCACAATCGGCTTGCTTGGCTGTACCACAGGGGTGCAGCAGACAGCTACGCCACACCTCGTTGCTGGATGCCGCATGTGCACTTTGGAGGTGTCCAAGCTGGACACAAACAACCCTAGTTGCATCATGCGCACATGGTGTGACTGTCAATGCATCTGGCACATGGGTCAATAATAAGATCTGAGGTGTCTGCAAAGTGCGTGCACTGCCGGTGTCGGCGTGCCTGATGTTGCCAGCTGCCAGGTCAACACTCACCGGAAGGGCTATGGAGAAGATTTCAGTATTGAGAGGATCCATGAAGCGGGCCCACAGCTGCTTAGGTGACAGCACATCTGGTGGTCCAAGCTGCTGCCCTGCTGTTGGGGCAGGTACTGCCTGTTGCTGCTGCTCCTCTTCATGCTGCTGCTGCTGCTGCTGGTTGGGTGGCCTGCTGACATGACCGATGTGATCAGTTCACGAGCACTGTCCACAGACCGTGATCAGCACGCCATGAGTACATCAATTATACACTTACGGATTTGGCGTCTTCGGTGCATCATTGTTGTTCTGATTCAAGAAGCTTTTGCACACGAGGCGTCTGCTGCTACTGCTGCGTGACTGTTGCCTCAGGTGCAGACGAGCAGCACGCTGTTGCGACAATTGCTGTAACCTTGAAGGTAGTTCTCGGCAGATGGATGCTGAACTTTGCCGCTGGTGAGCTGTGCTGCTCCTCATCTCCATGTCATGGAAAACTTTCCAGCAGTACTGGCCAAGACAGACACATCAAACAATTACTCAGCCTTCAATAAATAAACATGACGGTACATAGCCCGTGGCGCCCCACCCGTCGTGGAAAACGGCCAGTGGGAACCACGCATGTCATGCCAGCTGAGCATCTTTGCTGCAGCTACAGTCTGTACCAGTGAGGAGAAGCATCTATCGCCTGGCTCAAACAGCCAAGCACACATGGCAACATGCAGCTGACTTCTGCCTCGCATGGCCACGCCCTGACAGCAAGCTGCAAGGATGCACACCACACACGTCCAACTAGGGTTTGCACTCCACCCCTAGGGGCGTACCATGTGCTGCCTCTCGGAGTCTGCAACACACTGTGCAGATAACAACCCATACACACTGCACAGATAACAACCCAGCAGTGGCCAGGACACGTAACACATGCAGAGCAAATTTGCAGCGAATGTAAGAAGGGAGGTTGGAGCCCACCCATAGCACACACAAGCTGAGCCGGACGGCAGCGGGATACTGCTGCTGTATCCAGCATGCTATGGTGCGCACCACACACAATATCAAATGAATTTTTTGCTCAAGTGGCTTTGCAAAGCACACAGACACACTGACCGATGCAACCAGCGTTGCAGCCTGCAAGTGGCACTTGCTATCACACAATTGTTCAGCCTGCAGGCCAGCTCACACCTACGCGCCGCGCCTCGCAGCTGCACACATAGTGTGCACATTGGTGCAGTTCCACACTGCAACACCAAATTAGTCTGAAGCACATGCTACCAGTCAGCACTGACTGTGCAGACAGCCTGGCAAGTGACTGCCCTCAGATCTCTCACCAGCTGCAGCACTGCATGACCCAGCAACCCTGCTGCTTCTCACCGCCTGCTGCTGCCGCTACTGCTGCTACTGCCGCTAGTGGTAGGTCGCTGCGACTGCTGCTGCGGTCGCTGCCGTGCACGCGGCGCGTCCTGTTGCTGCTGCTGTTGCTGCGACTGCATGGTGCGATGCCTGCCTGCAGCAGCAGGGCGACTATTGCTTGGTGCTGCTGCTGCTGCAGCTGCTGGTTCATCTGGCCCCTCCCACTCACTGCTCTCAAGCAGCGGCCCACCTGCGGCTTGCTTCTGCTGCTGCTGCTGCATCTGCTGCTGCCTGTACAGCGCTGACAGGTTCCTGTCGTGCGCCAGGCTCTGCGTGGGGCTCCTGAAGTACATGTAGGGCGAGTAGCGCAGGAAGTTGGACACCCTGCTGCTGTACACGTCCGCATACTTCTCAATCTGCCTGCACAGCTGGCTCTTGTCGTTCAGCCCAGCGCGCGACAGGTAGCCCCACCTGCACGCAGCAGACACAGCGTTGGCAGCGGCAGCAACAGCAGGACACAGCAGCGTGGTCGTGTTGGTGGCTTTTGTAACACGTTTCAGGGAGGAGATATGTAGTGCTGCCATTGCGCAACATTCAAAGTTGCTAGCTGCAGGAGCTGGAAGCACCCTGACTTGAAACACTCAGCCAGGAGCACAGGTGCAAAACCAGCTGTTGACAGCAGCACCCACAAGCAGACCTCCCACTTCCGGGGCCCCAACATGTTGACACATCCCGCAAGCACCCCCACCCCCCACCGCACCCCCGTCACACAGCCCCTGCCCCCCCCCCCTTGGCGCCTCACCGCCTGTTGAAGTGCCTCCCGTCCTGCTCCAGCATGGGCCCGATGCGGTCGTCAAGCTCGTCAAGCACCAGCAGCAGCTGCGCCAGCGTCTCATTCAGGGCCTCCTCATCCTCAACACTCAGCGCCTCACCACCCGACAACCGACTGCCAGCACTGCTGCTGCTGCTGCCTGCACTGTGTTCTGCAGCAGCGGCCTCTGAACTGCCTGCGCTGCTGCCGTTAGGCACTGCGGGCTCCTCGCGTTCGGGCGCTGTTGCGCGCTGCCGTGCCAGGCGCAGGTGGTTGAGCAGGTCCCCCACGATTTCCTTCTTGGTCATGAGCTGCTTCAGCTCGTCCCTGTGGGGCCGGCCAGCAGCCAGCGCCTGGATCTCCTCCTCAAGCTCGCGGATGATCAGCGCAGTGCGCCACCTGGGGGGAAGCGGGAGGGGGGGGGCAGCACAGCGCAGCGTCAAAAAAAGGTTGGCAGCACAGGGAAGGGTCGTGTGGGAGACATCAGCACTGCGGTTAGCAGCCCGCTGCTCAGTGTC
This sequence comes from Tetradesmus lagerheimii, assembly GCA_902809745.2. Classification (NCBI taxonomy): domain Eukaryota; kingdom Viridiplantae; phylum Chlorophyta; class Chlorophyceae; order Sphaeropleales; family Scenedesmaceae; genus Tetradesmus; species Tetradesmus lagerheimii. The sequence goes on from CADDIJ020000063.1 coordinate 48,070, forward strand.
CTGCTCACCTTGCGGTACAAAAAGCGTGGCACGCCACCTGGGGACGCCAGCGTGGCCACCCAATGCACAGGCGCAAGGCGATGAGAGGCGTCATGCATGCATTGCACAACTGGGCAGCACATACGCTGGCAGCACAGGGCAAAGCTCCCGAGCAGCACTGCTGGCTTGAATGGTACAATGGCTGTTCTCGCCCCTTTCTCCAAGGGCTGGTCAAGAGCCTGCGGCACACATGGCTGGTTCAATGCGCCAGTGGTGGCGTCCCAACAGAATGAACTGAGCTACGCGTGGTGTGTTCACATTCAACAACCGGGTAAGTTCAGGGAGGGGCATGTGTGACGCTGAGGCAAACCTCATGCGCCTCCACACCTCCTACCATGCCCCACCTGAAGTTGATCTTGGCGAGTGCGGCGTCTGTGTAGATGTGGTCGCCCACGTACAGGATGTCGTCACCCTCAACACCCAGCGCAGCCTCAACCTGGCGGCAGCAGCGGCAGCAGCAACAGCAAGGTAGCAGCCATAGCGACATGAGACAGCTTGCAGCAACGGAGCACGTCTGCACAGCGTCACTGAACATGCCTCACTGCAGGCATGCAGCTGCCGTGCCATGGAGGAGTGAACGTCAGGCACACCGCATCATCCAACCCCCCGTTGTGTTCGTCATGCAGTCGTGTCGTGCCCCCACCCACATGGCTGAAAGCGCAGCGTCTGTCTTGTGCAGTGTTACAGTTGCCGCTGAAGCCGCGTTCGCTGTGCCTGCCCACCTGTCTTGCGCTGCCGCCGCAGTAGAGCCCCCCCAGGCGTGCCGCCAGCACGGGGCGCATGAGCCCGTCTGGCGTGACCACCTCGTACAGCGGCATGTTGTAGCTGAAGAACTCCGGCTTGCGCGACATGACAATCACCTGCGCCAGCAGCAGCAGCAGCAGCGTGAAGCCGGTTGTTCATGCTTGCTGGCGATTGAGCAACTGTGCCGCTGCGCTCACCCATGACTGCCCAGTGTGACAACACACATGGCTGAGAAGCACTCAGTGCAGGCAGCTTCCAAATCATACACACGGCCAGGAGCAATCTCCCTGGCCGCACCAGCAGCCGCACCCACCATGTCAAAGAGGTCCCTCCAGGTCATGCCGTCGGGCAGGAACCTGTCGTAGGCGAAGGCCATCATGCGTGCGGTGTACTCGTAGTCGCTGTTGGTGATGAGCAGCAGCATCTTGCCGGCCTCCTTCTGGTCCAGCAGCGTCTGCGCCATCTCAGGGTCGGGCTCCACAAAGCGCTCCGGGGCCTGCGCAGCAAGGGAGGGGGGGTGAGATAGGAAGGGGGGCAGCATGAAAACAGGTGCATTGTGGTTGCAAGGCAACGGATGCAGTGTAAGGATGCAGTGTTAGGCTTATCAAGCTCAGTGCTAAGTTTGATGAGAGTGCACCAGCCACCTGCATAACCACCCACAAAACGCAGCACCCAGGCAGCCTCAGCCCCGCCCGGTTCTTGGCAGGCCGCATGGCCACACCATTTGCACGCGCCTGCTGATCCGCTGGCTCGTGGCTGGCCCACCCGCCCTCAGCAGAGCCCCCCACCACATGTGGAGTGCCCCCCGCCCACACAGCTGCTTGCCGGCTTCTTTTTTCAGGGGAAAGCCGTGCGCTCAAGACCCCCTCCCAGCCTGTGCTGCCAGTGACTGGCCAGTGCAACTCTAGTTTAGGGTTGCGAGGTTATGACACTCCGTCAGACAACCTTGTCGAGGCAGCTGAGCAAGAAAAGGGACTGCCGGGTGCGTGCATTACACAGCTGCAGGCAGGGCTATGTACCCTTGCACGCGGCTGTCTGTAACTGCAACAACTTGCATGCGCCACGTCAGCATGTTATTTTCTCGACTTGCAAACAGCAAACATGTCATTGCAGCACTGGCTTTCCGGCGGTCAAGGAGGCGCAGGCATGCCCTGCTGGCCTGCACTTCATGCCGTCAGCACCACCCCACCAGGAGGTGACTTGTGCAGCAGTACCTGCTAGGCAGCCGCAGTGCGATGCAGCAGACCCCGGTTCAATTCCCAATCTCAACACATTAAAACCAAACCACCATCTGATTCAGCACCACCACCAGCCCACTAGGTCATCACCACAAGAGCTGGCAGCACCGTAAGGCGCAACATCAACCTCACCTGCCTACCATTGGGTGTCAAGGGCACTGGCCAACTCACAATTGAATTGCCAAATCCTACGACCCTTTCATCCTCCCACAACAAAGGTTTGCGTATCACACAAAGTGTGCTTCCCTGCCAGCGCGCTCATCATCACCCCACCTGAATGATCTCCCTCTTGAGCTTGCCCTCCACGTGTGCGCGGTACAGCGCCTTGCTCACCAGCCTGTACAGCCCCTGGTACGTCAGCTGCCCGGGGGCGCCGCTGCTGAAGGCGCCCTGGTCCAGTCGGTCAACAAGCTGCACGCAGCAGCAGCAGCAGCAGCAGCAGCAGGGGAGCAGAGCAAGGTCGAGCAACACAGGCATAAGAAATGACTGCAGCTTCCGACATGTTTCGACCAGGGCAACCGGCGAAGCACTGTGTTCACCTTGCATCACAGCAGGCAACACATGCGCAGCCAACAACAACCTGGCACTCCCCAGCGAGCCCAAGCACATTGTGCCAAACGTGTGACACACTGTACAGCATTGCAACTGTGCTGCGTTGCCTGCCGGCGCATACACCCAGCCAGCGCCCCCACCCCACCCCATCACACGCACCTGCATGTACATGACTGCCTCGCTGACGCTGAAGAGCGTGTTGAGGAACACCCAGCGCCCCTCGTTGCGCAGGTTGACCACCTCGCGCCCGTAGAACTGCCGGATCTCCTGCCAGCCCATCATGCGCGTGCCGTGCATGGCGCGCTTCACAAGGCTGTGGGAATGACAGCAGGACAGCAGCAGCACAGCAGCAGCAGCAGCAGTTTTTGCTGCCTTCACCTGGGCCAGCTGCCTCAAGATGGAGATGTGGAGAGATCCATATGCACGCGCTGCCACTCTTTCTCCGTGCTCCCCCACTGCACATGCCTTGCCTTTTTGCTGTCTCCATCCCACCCTTGCCCGCTCAGCCTACAGGTGGCCAGCTGGCCCCCTTTCCAATCAGCCAATCACTCAAACCTGTCCCCCTGGATGCAGGTGCCATGCCCCTACCATCCGCCACTGCCACCCCACTCACGCACATGGCCAACCCCCCATACCGCCCTGACCACCGCTGCCCCTGCCTCAACCCCAGCAGGCCCACTTATCCACCCGAACCGGTCCACCTTGATGCAGCTGCCATGCCCCTACCACCGGCCCCTGCCACCCCAGCCACACACACAGCCAATCCCCCACACCGCCCTGAACACAGCTAGCCCCCTGTCCCTACCCCCGCAGGCCCCCTCACCCACTCACCCGAACCTGTCCACCTTGATGAGGTTGCCGTACTCCTTGTCCATGATCAGCCCGCGGATGACCAGCCCCGGGTCGAAGCGCAGACCCTCAACAGGCACGCCCTGCTGACGCAGCGTCTCCAGCCCATACTCGTACGCGCGGCCCTGCGCAGTGCAGCAAACACGGCGGCAGTGCGGTCCAGCTGGGACGATTGTGCTGCAGGCAAGTGTGTTGCCTATGACAGCGTGAGGCAGGCGCAGGACGCCCCTTGCCCTGGCGACAGAACACACACACAGGTGCACCAGGCAGTCGTCCCGTTGCAGGCAAGCGTCCTCGTACCAAGCCACCAGCAGCCAGCTGCCCCTGGCCCCTGCCCCCCCCCCGCACACACTTGACCCATGGGCCAAGCTGTTTTGCTTCGGCTATGGCCAAGCTGTTTTGTTTCGGCTATGAGAAGCTGTAGGATGTTGCGTGAGGGAAACATCTGTACAACATCTGTACATCTGTACAACATCGCCCGTTTGGGGAGCACACGCCCCCGCCCCGCACCTCCCACGCGTTGACGTCGTAGTGGATGAGTGTGTAGTCCATGTCGTAGCCGATGGCCTTGATGCTGCGCAGGTTGAGCGTGCGGCTGCAGTACACGCCGCGCTCAGGGCTGCCCGCAGGCCAGCGGTGCGGCACATCCAGCTCGTCTAGCACAGACTGCAAGCGGGGGGCAGCAGCAGCAGCAGCGGCAGCTAGCAGTTGAGAGCAGAGACTTGCAGAGCATTTGGATGACGGGGGGAGGGATGGGGGCACGTCCAGCTCGTCAAGCACAGACTGCAAGGGAGGCAGCAGCAGCGGCAGCCAGCAAATCAGGGCAGAAAGCTGCAGATCTTGTGGATGGCAGGGGAGCCATGGCGGCGTACAGCTTGTCAGGCACAGACAACAGTGGCACGTTTTGGAAGCTGCAGCAGCAAGCATGTGCATGGCGCGAAGCTATCTAGCTGTGGGATGGCAGCCAAGTTGCAGCTAGTTGAGTATTATGGCGTGGTGGGTCTGCTGTGAGCAGGGCAGCTGCCGCTGTTGTGCGCAAACCTTTTGCAGTGCCTGACATATGTCCAGCAAGCGGTGCTGCTGTGTGCTGCTTCCTTGTCTGTTGCCAAGCAGCCCAACTGTCGCCAGCATGCCGCGCTGCGTGCTGCTGCATGTGCACAGTGCCTCGCCCCACCTGGGTTGCTGCTGCCAGGTCTGCCACTGGCACGGTCAGGATGTCAGATAACGCCTGCAACCCAAACACCTGCAGCAGCAGCAGCAGCAGCAGCAGCAGCTGTTGCCATGCACACAGCCTGTGCAGCAGCAACGCTACGCCTGCTAGCGCTGCAAACACTGCACAGCAACAGCATGAGATGCCTTACTGCTCAACTGCTGTGACTGCTCAACTGCTGTGACTGCAAAGCAACCCACATCTGCTGGCACAGCATTCAGGTAACACACTGCGGCAGGTTGCTAGCACGGCTGGCAGCCCAGTAGCAGGCAACACTGTGCGCTGCCAGACAGCTCAGATACATCTGCTCTCCTGCCAGGACCTTCGTGGTATGTGCAGACATCTGCTGCTGGTGCGGCCACTGTGTGTTGCAGCTGCTGCCGCTGCTGCTGCTGCATCCCCCTGCTGCTGCTGCTGCGCGCACCTGCACCATGCCATCCCTCTTGAGGCGCTGCACCAGGTGCAGGTTGCCCTCAGTGGTCTCACCAAGATAGTCAAACTGCAGCAGACCCGGCAGCAGCGCACAACTGAAATCTACAAGGGCATGACAGGTGGAAGCGATATGCATGATGCAGCGCTTACAGTATGCTGTTTGTTGCAGCTGCTGCTGTTGTCACAAAGATTTTGTAGTGCGCACGTGCATCAACACGTGAGCAGCTACGCATGCGAGCATGCAACCTACTGCTGCACGACACAGCAAAGGAAGCTTGCTGCCACCGCTTTTGCAAAATCAAGGCGTTGCAAACCTACTGACTGCAACCGTGGTACACGATCGCATGGAGCACAGGTTGCTTGTGCTCTTTGAGGAACGCACGGCATGACAGTTTGACCACGCTTGCAACCGCATGCACACCCTCCATGGCTGCCGTGCGTGTGCAGCAGCAGGAGCAGCAGCAGCAACAGCCTGCCCACCTCTGCATCCTCTTCCTCCACCTCCTGCACCAACCCCTCTGCTGTGACAAAGGTCTCCCTGTCTTCATCCTCTCTAGCTTCAAACTGCGTGACCAGAGGCTGTGCTTCTTCCAAGCCAGGCGCAGGAGAAACGATGGAGTTGGCAGGATCTGTCAGCTCAGAGATGGAGTGCCCTTCTGAAGCTGCCCGCGCCCTCCATTGCTGTGGTCTCGGTGCTGCTGCTGTAGTTGCTGCTGCACGTGCACTTCCCGGAAGCAACGCAGCCTGTTGCACGCCGGTAGCGAGCTTCCAGGCTCGTGCATTCGTCAAAAGCCGAGCTTGCATTCACAAGGCTGGCTGAACTGCAGTGACGAGAACAGGAATACTTTTGAATGGCAAGAGTGCACTGCTGCGGACAATCAAGCGGTCAGATCGACTTTTGACATCACCATTGAGAAGGGAGTACCAATCTGCAGGTGTTCGTGACCGAGGAAGATGCTGTATTCCACATGCTGCTCTCCACGTGTTGTGCGTGTCACCATGCTCAACGGTTCAACCGTTACGGTTGAGCCTCAACCACCTCTGTCCGGCGAATGCTTCGACTGATCACCAACAAAAGCTTCTCTTATCAACATTGAGTTCTTTGCACGGTTTGGTATGTCAAGCTCTTGCTGATGACGTTGTTGTGCAGCAGGCCCTACCTGCTGCAGCCTTCCGGGCACCGTGCCTGCTGGCAGGCTGATCAGCAGCAGTGCTGATGCGCAATCAGTTGTCACGCATCATCAGGTAAATAACCAGAACTTGGCAAGGTTACCATAACGGTCTACGAGGCAGGCTGTCCTACACACACGCCCAGACGCGACATGCCGCTTCCACAACACCAAACGTCTTGACTAGGGCAAGACCCAAGACCTGAGACCTGGGGTGGCTTGTCAGCCTGTGCTGCTTGAAGTTTGGTTGGAACCGTGGCTCAAACACACTTCAAGCCGCTGGCACAGCAAGCGGGCAGCAGCTGCCAACTGCTCACAGCACAGTCCACCGCACAGCAACATGCAGGGGTAGGGTGTCTCTGCATGCTTGTTCTGCTAGAGTGCTACAAAGTTTTCACAGCAACATGCGCACTTCAACTGGCCTGACCATGGCAAAAACACTACACTGCGGACTGCAAGAAAACGACGGCAGTACAACATTCAAGCATCCCTCATAGAACTAGTAACCATCGCAGGCTGCTTGCACAGATACAAAAGGTTCATCAAGCTATTGGAAAGAATCAATGCCAGGCGCTGCTGCCACTATATGCCTGCGAAAAACCACAGAAGCATAACGGCAAGCCATGGCAGACTGTTGTACACATCAATCAGACACACCAAGCATGCTGCCAGCTGTCTTCACAGCACAGCAGCTGGAACGCACCACTGCCTAGCCGCCACCCTAGTGTACAAAGAGGTCCGGCGGCACCATCACCATACAGCCAGCAGCAACACCTTCATGTCATGCTGCGTACTAGAAAGAAAGAATGCTAATCCTGTTGTTTATGCTGATGTACGTAAAAGCAGCATGCTGGTACGACACCACATATTCTTGCCATGCTTTGTGGTTGTCAGGACAGTGCAGTGCATCTGGCATGGCATAGCCTCACGACCAACGCCCCACAAACCACTGCTGCATGTAACTCGAAGAAGTGCCACAGGTTGCTGCGCTGGCCACATTCCAATCAAATGCAGACTGCACCTCAGGCGGCACACCTCTGTGGCAACCATCATGCAGTCTTACACGGCCAGCTACACCAGCAGGACTGCATTGCACAGCAGCCTGGCTTCATTGTGGTGGAAAGAAAGAACATGCGACATTGTTCATGGTGCATGATAAGCAATGCGCATCCACGCAGTGCTCACCACTGCTGGTGTCTTAGCACTGGACGCGTGCCTGCGTCTTGCCTGTCTGTTGTACATGATGCAGCAAGAAAAGACACTACTAATGATGACATGCGCGACACCGCTTCCTCTGCACATCGTGATAACTGTGCCACTCCTGCTGCTGCATTCACCACGCTAAAACGAGCACAGGTGCCATGCTGGCCACTGCTGCCTTGTGCAAGACACGGCTACAGCACGCCGGTGCCGCTGGTGCTGTGTCAGGCGGATGGCAAGCAGCACCACCACATTGCAACAGTCACAAGCCAAGATCAGCCATCCTGCCCAGTGCATGGAAACCGTGCTCCAGTGCGGTTCACATATCATAACCCACCATGCCTGTTTGCAACACCTGCAGCAGTCATGTGGCTGCAGCAGCAAGAACAATGAATGCAATACAACTCTTCACTAGCGTCATCACACAGACTCATAAAGAAACTACATATAGAAACCACATATCTGGTACAGGACATACTTTAGCCACAGGGAGTATTCCCACCCGCACCTATCGCCACCCCAACCAAGCCAAGTGCATGCACGTCAGCCAGCCCTGACCACAATGTGTGGCGGCAGGCTCGCCGCATGTGCTGCACGCGATGCTGTTGAAACATTTGCTGCAATCAGCCATGGTAAGCTCACAAACAAAGACATACATGAAGTAGGGCAAGATGGCAAGGCGGCACCACCTGCAGTACAAAGAAACAGTTGGACACATGGGATTCTGACAGCCATTGCAGGCCGGTTTGGTCGACACCACACCGCTCGCTTCATCACCACAGCACAGCCAAACACACAACAGTCTGGCCACAACAGTTGGCCTGCTCTGGCTTGCTTAACTCGCTTAGCGTGCCTTGACTCGCTTGCAGCTTCTGACCTGCACACTCTTGCATGCACGCGACACACCCTGCACAGATATATTCAAAGCAGGGCTGTGTTTGCTGCAGCACTGGCTGGATCTGCTCCAGCTCTTCCACAGCATGTTCTTCACTCAATACCACCACCCACCCACAGGTCGCGGTCGGGTTTTATATGAGCACGTCTGTACACCACTGCTCTCACTGATACAGCACACCCAAGAGACACACACCACTCACTGATAGTACAAGCTCTCAACAAGCGCCACCGCGTAGCTAATGCAGTGCGCGCTGACCACAGCCTGCAACAGTAGCACAGCACTCTCAACGCAGCACCATGTCTGTTGCCGTCCGCTGACAAGCAGCATGAGAAGGGTCATTGTGCAACCCGTCCACACAATATGCACTAGCCGTGCTGTTGAAGCAGCTAGAGATAGCCTGCAAGGCTTCCTGGCTGTGTCTACAATCACATTCAGACAGTCACAGCTGCAGACGGTAACAGCTGCAGATGCTGATAGCATCAACCCGCTGCCAGTGTAACCGATGTCACTGCTCAATCCGCTGCTACATACCCCACACTTCTGTATAATTCAAGGCGTACATGCTGGCAGGCATGCAGCACAAAAGCTAGTAGCGCGAGCTACATCAGATGCGCGGGTTGGTGCCAGGCTTCTCGGCATTGGCCACAACACGCTCTGCGCGCCGCAGCAGCGGCCGCGCCAGGCCACCCATGCTGCTGCTTGATTTTGACCTGGGCAGCACTGGCTGGGAGCTGCTGCTATCATCCATGCTGCTGCTTGTCCTGCTGCCATCCCCACTGCTGCTGCTGCCCCTGTATAGCACATAGTGCTGCAGGATGAAGACAAGGTCGAAGCCGATGCTGATGGCTGCGATGCCTAGCTTGGCTGGGTTGCCCGTGATCACTGCCAGGTCAGCACGCGCTGCTGCATTCAGCCCGATCTGCGCAAACGACAGCACGCCACCTGCCAGGTCAAGCAGCACGTTGTTGATCTGCCAGCCATCTGTGCTGCGGCGTTTGTGGTTGAGCAGCGCCTGCGGGGTGTACTTGATGAGCGTCATGATCACCTTGGTGCTGCCCAGGAAGTACAGCAGCGGCAGCCATGCATCACAGTCCTCCAGGCCGCATGTGCTGCCGACGTGGCCGCAGTACGCTGCGACTGCGCCCAGCACGGCCACTGCGATGACCTCGCACGCACGCGAGGTGGACAAGCCCGGAAGCAGCGTCCTAGCTGCGCTGCTGCTGCTGTCGCCAGGTGCGCTGCTGCTGCTGCTGTTGCCGCCGTAAAGGTAACACTGGTACAGCGTGAACAGCGACAGTGCAAGTGCGTGCCCCGCAAAAAGCACGTCACATAGGGGCACGTCCGGTAAGCTGCCAGCATGCGCTGCCATGTACGAGGCCTGAACTCCCGGGCTGAAGTACAGCGCTGATGTGTAGGCTGCATATGCTGCGTAGCCGATTATACTGTACACCAGGTAATCTGAGCTGAGGCCATCCACCTTTTTGCGGCGCCAGTTCTCAAACACTTGTGGCTGCGTAGCACAAAAACACACGCACGATGAGTCAGCACGTGCACCGTCAAATTCCTCATGTTCACGCGCTGTTCAGCGTTACAGCCAATAGGCTTTGCAAAAAGGCCTGTTGGCTTGCCCAGTACATGGCATCGCAGTTGAAAGCCATGCATCAGGACAAGCACTTGCAAGTCAAAGCGCTGCCACTACTGCCTTCAGCCATTCCTGTCTCCTGCCATCCTAGAGTATCTGCTGCGACACCTCACTCACATAGAAGCTGATGGACCAGGCCAGGAAGTAGCTCCAGCCGAGCATGTTGGAGGGCAAAGCTGCCCAGCTGCCTCGCAGGCTCTCCTCCACACCCAAGGGGCTGGCACCCAGTGCCATGCCGCCTAGCAAGCTGACTGCCAGCGTGACCATGGCTATCTGGCTGTCGCGCTGGTCGCCATGTTCCTGCAAGCAACAAGGCAGGTGCAGCAAATGGTAAGCAAGAGAGCGACGAGGCAGCATGTTGTACAACGGCCGCCAACCGCACCGGCCAGCCTGCCAAGCGAAGGTATGTGGCACGCAAGTTGGCTGCAAGGGCATGATGTCAAAGCCAACAGTGGCCAGCACCACATGATGCTGTGGCCAGGGTCACATGGGACAGCTGTCCAAGTCCAGCACAGCAGCAGGGTGCATAGCTGTGCACAGCGTGCGTGCAGCAGCTGTTGCACAGTGCCGTTGCCAGTACCACATCAGTTGCATCACGCCCAGGGGTGAGCTGCTGCCAGCACCTTCTAGGCAGGCTCACTGTCACTTGCTGCAGTGTTAGCGTTTGCAGCCGAGACCATGCTGCCGCACGTAGCTAGCGCCATGCTCACCGTTACTGCGTTTTGTGATATCTGCTGCTCAACCAAGTTGGTGACGGGCAGAGACTCGCGCTGTGCTGCGGCTTGCACGAGGTGTCGCTTCAGCTGTGCCCCTGCGCCTAGAACGGGCCAGGCCCTGAGAAGGCGAGGCCCCACGCCGACCGCTGAGCATCTTATAGTCTTGAATGCAAGCATCGCTGGCACAACTAGCTAGGTACAAGCTCTTAGGGTGGGACGCTGACAACCCTGTCTCTAGGATGGGAAACGTGACGCTGTTGATGACACTGAAGTTTGACTACAGAAGCGATCAGGCAATGAGCACCTCAGAAGCGGGCTTACGCACTTGACTGCAAACTACAGAACCTCCCACTTCCAGGTTTAGCGGGACTATACCTGAAGAATGATAATGTACGCTAACAGAGGCTTAAGCACTTTCATGTCTTGAGTATCACTATAGCTGAAGGACAGGCCCTAGAGCAGCCTTGCTGCCCTCCGAGTCAATGAGATAGTACCTGCAGAGTACGCAAACTACATTTACTCAGCAGAGCAGCTGTACAGAGATGCTTTAGTAGTACAATATGGTGTCCTGGCGCCGTAGCTCAGAGAACGTGGGCACGGAGAATTTTCATCCACTCACTGGTGGGTGTCGAAAGGACCTCTGTTGCCTTGAAATCAACTAGTTTCAAATGGATAGTGTATTAGGGGGATAAAAGCCGGAACGAGCCCCTGTAGGCACTACAAACTCGGCGTTTGTCACTACCGCTCCCAGCAAGCGCGCCATTGGCCAGCACCGCCACACAGCAACTGCCTAACAAGTGCTCTGTGTACGTATTACTGCTGCAGTACACCGGGCAAGTCCGCATGCGCAGGGGTGGGTTGGCAATGCAGATGGCCTGCAGGCACTGCTGGCTGCACGCCAGGGTGCCAGCAAATGCACAGCAACTGGCCAGGCTCACAGCAGCCAGCATGGCCACTCTCGGACGCCAGAGCGGGTCAGCAGGAGCCAACCAGCCAGCCCCGCGCGCACCAGGCGTAAGTCTAGCCATGTGTTCAAGACTATGCCAGGCTGCACTGCATAAGCTTGTGTGCAAGGATACTGCCGGCGCACAGGGCATGGATGTTGTTGTTTTCCTGACCCACTACCAGAATGCATGTGCACCTCGTAAACATCAGCCACGTTGCTATCGGTGAAGCGATTGCTGGTGTGCCTGCCTACCTTGCACTGGCTGTGCATCCGGCACACAACACCAACATGTATGCATTGCTTGAAATGCACACGACTGCAGGAGTGAGCAGCGATCGAAGCCAGCAGTATGCAGTCAGCAGCTCAACAGGCACAGCTGGCACCGGCAGCAGTAGTGCAGCTGCTGGAGCCAGCCCAAGCAGTGCGCGTGGCCAGGCAGGCTTCTCGGGCAGGACATACGGCCGGCCGTCATCGAACCCAGCCCCCAGCAGGCCAGCTGCAGGCCACCTGGCAGGCTCCACTGGAGTGGGCCCGGGCCGCTCCGTGACGCCTGGCAGGGGCCCTGCAGGCAGCGCCACAGCAGCTTGGTACAGCAGCAGCGGCAACGGCAGCAGCCAGCAACAGCAGCTGGTTGGAGACTTCTTCACTGCACAGGCACTCAAGGTTCCGCAGCGGCTGGGTGAGTTGCGATGGCAACAGCATGTCCTTGGGTGCAATGTTATCTGTGCAAATCTAGCACAGCACACAGCTTCTGCAAGGGTATCATCATGGCACCACCAGCAGTCTTGCTTAGCCAGCCGTACTGCTTCGTTGCCGCTATCTCATACACATGTGTTGTCACCTGCTGGCTGCTCAAACCTGCAGCCCACTCTCCGTACCTCAGCAGTAGCAGCATCAAGGCACAGCCTGGAGCCACTGTGCTGCAGCCCAGCAGCCCATACAGCCCCAAGGTGCGCAGCAGCCACCCAACAAGCACCCAGCAGCAGCAGCAGCAGCAGCACTACAGGCAGGCTGATGATGCCAGCGCCACACCTGATGGCAGCGGCGTGCTGCAGTGCCCACCTTCACCGGACCCTATGGCTGCTGCCAAGCTGGGCTATGCCTTCAGCTTCCACCGCTCCAGCACGGCAAAGGTGAGGCCCATGGCAGTCCTTGACGCTGGTCGCAGCCAGAGGCATGCAAGCGGCTGATACAGAACGTGTATATGGGGCACCTACAGTACTTCGTGAGCTACCTGCTGCCACCTCAACTGCCTGCTCATTACTGCTGGGTACTTCACATTGCCTGTGTCTGCATCCTTCCACATGCCTGTTGATCCTTGCTTGCATGTTGCGTCTTTCATGCTTGCAGCAGCCCCATCAGCAGCAGGCAGGCCTCAGCTCATCCATGGAAGGCAGCTTGCGGCCAGCTAGGGGCCCGGGAGCACTGGCGCCACACAGCCCAACCAACAGCGCAGGCAGCACAGGTAATGCCAGCAGTGCCGCCGCCGCCGCAGCACGTTCATCAGCCTTCCGTAGTAGCAGATACACAGGCAGCGCAACGTCACCAGGGAGTGGCAGCAGCAGCAACAGTAACAGGACACGCACACCTCCTGCAAGCACTGCAAGCAGCTGCCCCAGCGCTAACAGCAGCTCTAGCAACGCGGCTCTCGGCAGTGCACACAAGCACTCGCTGCGGCAACACCAGCAGCAGCAACTGCAGCAGCCACGTCAGCTGACACAGCAGCAGGCACTGCTTTTGCAGCAGCAGCAGCAACAACAGCAGCTGCAACAGCAGCACCTGATGTGTCAGCAGCAGCTACACAGCAGTGACCAACATGCCAGTTTAGATCAGCAGCACAGCCAGCAGCATTCGTCAGGACAGATGACCGTCAATGCCTCAGGCCAGCTGTCGGGACTGAGCATCATGGGCCCAAGCAGCAGCAGTAGCATCAGAGGCAGGCCACTCACAGCAAAGGGCAGCTCGCGTGCTGAGCTGCGTTCAGAGCTGACAGCGCCAAGCCCAGCCGCAGCAAACCCTGCCGCCGCAGTCAGCACCAGCAACATCAACTTCAACCAGTCTGGCATGAACCTTGACCCACAGTCATGGTCCACCTTCCTGTCGGTGGGCAGCAGTGCCAGCAACGCAGCAGTTGCCAGGCAAGCACTGCAGCAGCTACAGCAGCAGCAGCTGCAACAGCAGCAGCAGCAAGCTGGTGTGGCAACAACCGGGAGCATGAGCACACGCAGCAGCTTGCAGTCTCAAATGCTGGCAGACCTAGGGCTGGGGAACCTGGTGAACAGCACTGCAGCAGCGGCGTCAGCAACTGCGGCTGGCACCGGCACACCTGCAGCAGGTAGCGGCAGTGCTGGCAGCAGTGCTGGAAGCAGCCACTCTGTATCGCGCCAGCCTAGCGGCAGCATAGCAGCAGTGTCGATGCAGCGGCAGCCGTCAGCACCGCTGCCGCAGTCAGCTGGTACTGGTGTAGCACAGCACTCCAGCAGCAACGTGACGAATGTGCTGTGGTCCGGAAGTGGGGCAACTGCAAAGTCCATCCTGCAGTCTGCAGCGGAAGCTCTTGCAGCTGCATCCAGCCCTGTAGCAGCTGCAGCTGCCATTGTTCGTCAGTCGCTAGAGGCAGAGGCGCGTCAGGCAGTAGACAGCAGCCATGGTTGCGTAGCAGATGCCAGCGATGACTCAGCAGCTGTGCCTGGGCCTCTGCATGCTGGGCTGCTGCGCCCTAGATCAGGGCAGAACCTGCTCAGCCCTGTGCAGCAGCAGCAGCATGCTGGCATGAGCCCCCAACAGCCGCAGTCGTACTTGCAACAGCTGCAGCAGCAGCAAATGCAACAGCAGCAGCATGCTGCTGCTCTTGCAGCAGCCAGCGCAGCCAGCACCAACAGCAGCAGCACTGCCAGCACAGTTGCTCAGCAGCAGCAGCCTGCACAACAGCAAGCATACAATGGCAACGCGCAGGCGTCCGCAGCAAAGTTTGTGCAGACACCATCTGGTGCTTTGCGGCGGCGAAGCGCCACAGAAATGCTGAGCAACGGAGGCGCCAACAGCAGCAGCGCCGCGCCTAGGAGTAGTGGCGATTGGGGCAGTGCAGCAAGCAGCAACAACAGCAGCCTGGCAGGAGCGGCACCTGCAACATCTCAGCAGCAGCATTACAGCAGCAGCGGCAGTGGTGGCAGCGCCAGCCCAGTTGCAACATCTAGGGAGTTTAGAGAAGCAGTGGCAGCTGCTGCAGCAGCATCGGGGTCATTCAGCTCTTCACCTCAGCGGGATTCGCCACTGCGGCGGCCGTCAGACCTGGGTGGCAGCCACAGCAGCAGCGCATCACCCATGGCCAGGCTGCAGAGTGAGTGGGGCACACTGACAGGCATGCGTGGCTCTGGCTGGGGTGGCGCGGAGAGCAGCACTGAGCTGTCCACAGACTGCAACAGTGCTGGCAGCTGGTCGTCAGTTGGGGCCGGGCCTGCACCTGGCACGCCTGTGGTGGCAGCTGGGCCTGGGCCCAGCCCCTTGAGTGTGAGCAGCACGCATGGCAGCTTCAGCACTGGAGCAGCAGCTGCTGCTGGCGTTCGCAGGTCGCTTGCGTTTGGTGATGCTGCGGCTTTTGCGGGGAGCAGCAGCGGGCAGCATGCAGCAGCGCGCGTAACGCAGTCAGCAGACATGAGCACGGGATTGCCGGTGGCACATGGAGATGCCACAGCTGCCGAGGCTGCTGCAGAGGGTGCTGCTGTGCACTGCCGCACGAGTTCTGCCAGTGGCAGCAGCCCCTACCAGCAGCAGCGGGCGTCCATCACCTCTAGGAATGGCAGCATCATAGCAGGCCAGGTTCCAGCAGCTGCCCTGGAGGCAGCAGCAGCAGCAGCAGCAGCTGCAGCTGCAGCTCCACAAACTGCGGTTCAGTCGAGCAGCCGAGCCACTGCTCAGCAGCAGCAGTACGCGAAGCCCCAGCAACAGGTGTACAAAGCGACGCCGCCAGCCATTGCTGCCGTGGGTGCTGCTGCCTCACCACCGGCAGCCATCCGCTCAGCAGCACAGCCTAAGGCAACAACTGCTGTCAGGACTTCTGTACGGACTAGCAGCAGCACAGGTGCAGCGGTGGCAGCAATGGCTGAGGCAGTGGCAGCGACCAGGCAAGCAGAGGCCCAGGCAGCATCAGCAGCAGCTGTCAAGGCTGTCATGCAGGCCCAGCAGCAGCAGCAGCAGCAGGCACGGCAGCAGAAGCGCACAGCCACTGTCAGTGACTATGGCGACGACTACGACAGTCAGCCAGTCAGCAGTGGCCCCGCGCCCACACCTGCAGCACCCGCAGCAGCCGCCAAACCAGCTGCAGCGGCTGCAGCACCAAGCAGCGCCTTGACAGCAACAGCGGCACCACCAGCAGCGGCTGGCGCAGCAGCTGATGATGCAGCGGAGTCGCTGCTGCTGCCAGGCTACAGCGTTGGGCGTGTGGTTGGCGAGGGCGGCTTCTGCCAGGTGCGGCTGGCCACGCACCACCTCAGCCGCCGCAAGGTTGCGGTCAAGGTCATCGACAAGACCAAGCTGTCGGACCACAACGAGGCCAGCCGCATCCAGCGCGAGATCCGCGTGCTCAAGCGCCTCAACCACGCGGCCATCATCCGGCTGTTTGAGGTGCTGGAGGCGGGGCCGCGGCTGTTCCTGGTGATGGAGTACGCACCTGCAGGCAGCCTGCTGGACTACGTGCGGGGACGGAAGCGGCTGGGTGAAGGCGAGGCTGCATTCTTCCTGCAGGTGCTGGAGGCGGGGCCGCGGCTGTTCCTGGTGATGGAGTACGCACCTGCAGGCAGCCTGCTGGACTACGTGCGGGGACGGAAGCGGCTGGGTGAAGGCGAGGCTGCATTCTTCCTGCAGCAGATCATGGCTGGGCTGCAGTACTGCCATGACAACGAGGTGAGCGCTGGGCCTTGGCAGGCGGTTGTCATACGTACGGTGCCCACCCGTGTCACACAACAGCTGCTAACAGTGGCTGCACGTTGTGGTTGCACTGGTTGTGGTGGCTCAACTGCTGCGTGAAAGCCCGGGGCAGTTCCTGGGCACATGTCCTTATGCTGTTGCCTCCTGCTGCCAGTGGAATGCTGCTGACACATTTGCGCGCTGCTTCTGTGTCACGCGCAGGTGGTGCACCGTGACATCAAGCTGGAGAACATCCTGCTTGACGCCACCAACAACATGAAGCTCATCGACTTTGGGCTGGCAGCCTTCTATGCGCCTGGCAAGAAGCTGCGCGTGCACTGCGGTAGCCCCAGCTACGCAGCGCCTGAGATTGTGGCGCGCAAGCTGTACGAGGGCCCACCTGTTGATGTGTGGAGCTTGGGCGTGGTGTTGTTTGCCATGATGGCGGGCTTCCTGCCCTTCCACTCGCCTACAGGCAACAAGCAGGTGGGCTTGATCAGGCTTTCAGGCATGCAAGCAGCAGCTAGACATCCAACTTCAGCGCTCCAGGCAGTGCAGTTGCTGGCGCGCTATGTGCTTGCCGTGTGCAGGCAGTTAGTAAAAACGCATGCTCCGTGCTGTTCTGGTAGCTCCCTTTACTCACGCACCACCTACTGCTGTGCTGCATGCAATCACTTTGTTTGTACGTAGGAGCTGTGCCAGAAGATCATGGCCGGCAGCTACAACGCGCCCGACTGGCTCAGCCCCGCAGCCAAGGACCTGCTGGCACGCATGCTGACGGTGGACCCGGAGCGCCGCATCACGCTGGCCGAGGTGGCTGCGCACCCCTGGACACGCGGCAGCGGCCCGGCATGGGAGATGCCCACCGTCAACTGCTACAGCGCGCCACCTGTGATACAGGGGGCCAGTGGAGCAGGTGAGGCTGCCCGTGCTCTTTGATAGAGTATTTGCAAGTGCTACTGCCAGAGTAGATAGTGAATTTAGGGAGTGCCCATGAGCAGCACTATCCTGAAAGCTGCTGAGGAGTTGACGCTGATGTCGCTGCCTGCTGCTGTTGACGTGGCGTGTGCAGATGAGGTGGCTGCTGACGCTGCCATCCTCGCTGAGCTGGAGTCACACGGCTACCCGCGCGCAGCCACGCTGCGCTACCTGGCAGCAGGCGAGGCCAACTACGTGACTGCCTGCTACTACCTGCTGGCTGAGGCCAAGGCAGAGGCGGCCCGCAAGCTGCTGCCTGCCAAGCCCTGGCCCTTCCAGCCTGTGGTGGTGCACAGCAGCAGGAGCAACAGCAGCAGGACAGCACACCGGCCGTCAGCAGCAGCTGCATATGCTGGGGCAGCTGCTAGCAGGCAGGCAGCAGTAGCAGTATCATGAGCCACAGCAGGCACCGGCTTGTCAGGAAATGATTGCAGCAATTGAAACGAAAGCTGTGTTGCCCAGCTATGGGGCCACAGCAGACCCCTTGTGGTGGTCTGACCGCAGGATGCAGTGAGTGACCTGTTGAGGCAGTTTTTTGCTGTCAGGGCAGGGTGTTCAGCTCTGTACACATGATTCAATGTGATTTCATTAGCTGTACGAGCATGTGGGTGTCAGATTGCGTTCTGCTTGCAGGGAGGGAGCGTCGGCTAGCAGTGCAGACTCTGCAATCGGATTCAGCCAGTGAGATGTTGCAGGATTGGTGTGTTCGCCTTTGAGTGCTCTCTGCAGCACAGATTGATCACTATGAATTGGATGCACGCAATGTGAGCCCCACAGCCAGCGGCTGGCCCCCTGCAGGGCTGGTACACCACTGTTGATGCAGTAGCTGTAGAACCTTGTATGTAGGCAGCTGTCCAGGCAGCGTAGATTGTAGGTAGTTGCTGTAAGAGAGATGACGTTTGCATGGCTGCTTGGTGCCAAGTTGCCAAGTGTGCTGTGGGCTCATGTGCCACAAATAGTTACAGGTGTTCTGAACATCACTGTGGCACCGTGCCACACCCACAGTGTAGGACAGGCCCTGCACTGCAGCAGGCTGCTGTTCCATGCGTGACCAGCTAGCACTATAGTGCTGACATTGTAAGGGCTTCAGTGTGGCAAGTGCCTGACAGGTGTGAGGCGGGTTGAGTTTCACCAGCAGATGATGACCCTGTGTACCGTACAAGTACAGGCCGTTCAACTTGAAGTTTGTTGCACAGCTCATGTTTGGTGCAACCACCATCGTGTGCAGCTGCAATTGCCGAGGTTTGCGTGGTTAGCACAGCTATTGTTTGTCAGCGGCTGGGTGCAAGCCTTGCATTGGGTGCGTTCAGGTGAGCTACTTGGCCCCTGCCAGGTGCCACCTCAATGAGCTACTTGCCCCCTGCCAGGTCAGCTGTGGCACAACCAGTACCGGTGGCGGGTAAGACTCTTGCAGGTGCCGGGCACCTGAACATGTAATCTGAACTCTTGAACCGCAGTCAACAGGACCCAGCCATGGCAGCATATGGTCAAAATGGGTCCGACACTAGTGCTTGCAAGCACTTCAAGGGCCCGCTTTGCTGGGCCAGCAGCCGTGGCATGGGGCCGCCCCCGCACTGCTGAGCAGGCTGCTGGCAGAGCATTGGCCATGGACTCGACCTGTCATCTGGGAGTTGAGCAGATGCAAACACTCAGATTTGATTGTGGTGGCACTGTCAGATCCTGGAATAGCTTGCAGTTGTGTTGCAAGGCCGGCTCCGTGTTTGTCGCGAGGGTCGGCCAATGACATGCATATGTCAACCCCTGTATCTCGGACAGGGAGCTGCGTCGACACTTATCTCTTGGCTGTAATCACATGGTAATAAACAGGGGATTTACGCATTATAGCATATACAGCGGACCTACTTTCGAGCTCACATTGAAAGCCCGCCAACACCATTACCGGACCGTCAGAAGGAGTTCAAGCGCTGTGTCTGGGAAGCAGATACAAAACTATAGCAGTAAGACTTTATGTCATTATGAGGGCCTAGCTCGGCATAAGGGCTGGTCTGGAGGCAGCTGCTCGAGCAACCTACTCGGTGGCAACCCAGCAGCGCCCAGGTGCGACATGCAAGTTCAGCCATGCATCATGTGCACTCACCAAGATGTTATGCGCTAAATTATCTCGTGCTCAACCACACCGGCTGATCCCAGCACACACTGCTTCTTGCAGGTGGTGTTTGGGGCTGTCCTGCTGTGCACCACCATGCCCATGCGCATGCAGCCAGCCAGCCTCCAGGCAGAGATGGGCCACCCCAGCTGCAGCAGCACCATCAGTATCATCACTGGACCCAGCAGCAGCAACAGCAGCAGCAGTAGAGTCAGCACCAGCACCAGCACCAGCACCAGCACCAGCAGCTCACCACATGATGTTTCAGTTGACGCCACCCCTGCCGGCAAGGTGAGTTTCCACGGCTGCAACTTGCAAGCAGCTTGCCAAGCCAATGCAGCAGCAGCAGGCAAAGCACCTGTGATCACGATTGAAGCCTTTTCATGGCTTGAGAGCCGAAAAGTCACTTCTGGCTGAACCAAAGAGGCTCCTTTGACGTGCTCGGCAGGCCCTAGCTTTGCATTGCCTCGGCATGTACAGGCATGCCTTAGGACACAGCCAGCTTGGCCTTGTCGGCACTCAGTGCCGCTGTTGTACAAACTTGAGGCTCAGACTTTCTCAAAGATTGAGCCTCAGTGACTGCCAGTCAACCTTTGCCAAGGCAACGGGCGCTGCGCAACATGCACCAAAGCTGCCGCATCGGATTCACGCGACAATGTCTCAGTGAGATCCGATCAGTGCCCATATTGTTGCTGCAGGAGTTTGTGAGCATGTACCGCGCCATTGGGAATGAGCTGCAGATGATCCTGCAGCAAACAGCAGCAGTGACAGCAGCAGCAGCACAGAGACGCCGCGGAGGCTCCATTCAAGTCAGCACAGGCAACACTGATAACAGCGCAAAGCTGCTCGGCCCACGCAGCACCACCAAGCCCACCGGCTACATCAGCGCCGCAGACTTCCTGGATGCAGAGACGCTAGCATATGAAGCAGACCATGACATGCAGTTCAATGAGGAGGACACAGAAGAAGGATGTTACGCAGACGATGCAGAACTCAATGCAGCAGTGCACACCCTATGCGCCAGCCTGCTGTCACGCCGTCCGCTCCTGTGCGGCACAGCCAGCGCTGAGCAGCACTGCAGGGACCTGGAGGCGGAGATAGCAGGCCTAGAAGCCGAAGTTGCAGGCAAGAGCAGCCCCGCAGCAAAGCGGTCAGCAGTCAAGCGGCTGGCGGCAGTGATGCAGCTCAAGTGCCTGGAGGCTGACCTCACCTGTACGCTGCTGGAGCAGCACGCTGCAGCTGAGGATCTGACAGCTGGTGGCCCTGCCACGTTCAAGCTGCACTGGCACGCCATGATGAAGCTGGAGGGCCGTGCCAGGTCACTCAAGAGGCAGCTGACTCAGCATCACGGGGTGCAGCTGCAGCTGGAGCCGTTCCCTGAGAGGGCTGCTGCTGCTGTGCTGGCGCTGGCCACAGCTTCAGATGCACGGCGGCGCAGGTACCTGGCAGCTGCCTGGAAGGTGGCGCAGCGCGTGAGCTGCAGCAGCAGCAGCCTGCTGGCCGGCTTGAAGAAGAGTAGCAGCATGACCGGCAGGAAGCTGGCTGAGAAGATTAGCGGCAGCAGTAGGCGGCGCTTGAGCATGCAGCAGTAGCGGTGTGCTCGGTTACGATGATGATCATGAACGGTGCGCAGTCAGGCTGGCCCTGTGCCTGGGCTGCAAGCAGCAGCTATGCCAGCCTGGCACGTGATGCCTCAGCAGCGCTGGCAGTGGGAGGTACTTTCAATTTCACAAATGGTCGCTCCGCTTGCCATGTTGACAGGAAAGGTTGATGTATTTCACAGGGCTTGACTTTTAGCAATATGTATGCTGTAAACGTCAACCCCAGGGGTTGATATCACAGCCCAGGGTAAGTGTGGCACACTGCAGAGGCCAGCTTGCTGTCATAGCCCGGCTTGGCAAGACTTGGTTGGGGGTGGAGTGATGGCCTGATGTGGCACAATCACCAACTTATAGTTGAGAAGGATCAGCACACCCATTTTGTGCCTTTGGCAACCCAATTCATGTTGAATAAGGCCCCTAAGATCAAGATGCGATTCTCCTGCCTGGCCCAGGCAGGCAGTTTACGAATCTGCGTGATCTGCATATACACCGCTGTCGCGCGCCCTTGGGTTACAGGCTCACAGTTGACAGTTGCAGCTTATCAGTTTCACGCAGTACCCAATATTTAGGACGCTTGAGTGACTGGCACAGCATGATTCCAGCTACAATCGCCTCGTCAGCTGTATTGCTGACATGTCATGTGTAGTGCTAGGGTTCTTGCTGTTTGAAGCAGCTCCATGTCCCGCCCATGCCCTGCGATTGCTGCATCAGCACCTTCAGATGAGAAAGCATATAAAGCATCGAACGCGGCGTTTATTTGCAACTGGTGCATGCGTGGTGCTTCACCGTGATGCCCTTGGTCATGCTGCTGCCCACGTCTCTGCAGAAGCGAGCCATCCCGACGCATGGATCCTGCACCGTTGGGCGCGATGACTTGAAGTGCACCAAGCTACCGGCAGCCATGTACATGTTCGTCAGCAGGTGACATCCGTGCTGCTGCTGTTGCTTCCTGCTGCTGCTGCTGTTGGCAGAAGGTCCTGGTCCGTTCAAGCAGCAGCTGATCAAGCCAAAACATTGATGCTCTGCAGGCAGCAGTGTACACTACACCACCAGCACGGCAGTAGGCAGGTGCGGCACTGCAGCAGCAACGCAGCAGGCATGCGCATGCCTATGCAGTTGTAGCAATCCAGAATTGAGGTCCGTGTGTTGCAGCAGCAGCGATCTCAGGTTTTCATGATGTAGCAATATGCCATTGTCCCAGTGACATTGCATGGCTTGCAACCTGTGCTTGCTCTTGCTGTACATGTATGCATCGTTCTGCTTTGAGCTGCTGTGCCAATTGTGCATGACAGATGCATATCCAAGCCTGTACATGCAAGTGTAACTTGGTTGTGTATCGTCATCTCATCATCGTTGTCATCCTTGCTGCCGTGCAACAGGCGGAGCTGGTGCACACTGGCGCCGGCAACCCCACGCTAGTGCTGCGACCCAACCAGCAGCCCCAGGTGCTGAAGCAAGGTGGGCTTGCTGGGGCAGATGCAGCAGCACAGTGCTAGGTGCAGTGCCAATGTGAGCTGCAGGAAAACAAGCACGTCATGGGGGACACCAAACATGATGTCCAGCAAGTGCCCATCAGTGACAGTGCTCACAGTGATATGCTTGCTGAATGGGTCGTTCATGTAACCCTGCAGGTGACCGTGCTGTGCTGGGCCCTGGTGACAGCTTCTCCCTCATTGCCACCAAGCCTGAGGCAGCAATACAGCTGCTGTGGGAGGAGCCGGACCAGCAGCAGCAGCAGCAGCAGCAGCAATCGCGGATATCAGCAGAGTTGAGCCATGAGCCGCAGCAACAGCCAAGGCCAGCTGCAGGGCAGGCAGCTGCAGCTGCAGCTGGCAGTGGCTTACCCATGGGTACCGTCAGCAGCCCACAGGCGCGAGCAAAGCCCGCCGCAGCTGCTGCAACTGCCGCAGCTGCTGCAAAAGCTGCTCGACAGCCAACAGCCTCCACAGCAGCAGCATCTGGGCAGAGGAAGAGCAGCGCAGCAGGTAAACAGTCAGCAGCAGCGGCTGCGCCAGCGGCAGCAGCAACCCCAGCAGAAGCAGCCAAGGCAGCAGCAAAAGCTGAGAAGGCAGCTAGGGCGGCAGCAGCAAAGGCGGCTGCAGCAGCAGCAAGTGCAGCCAAGGCGGCAGCTGGCGTGGCAGCTGCGGCTGCAGCTGGTGACCGCCCTGTGATGCTGCTGCTGGTGGGGGTGCCGGGGTCAGGTGGGTAGGGGCAAAGGGTGCCACACCCTGCAGCAGCAGCAGCAGCAGCAGCAGGCACAGCATGACAGCAGTTGTTTCAGTGTTGTTGTTGCGCATTTGCAACAGCCACACACAGCAGGAATCACACTTTAGCTGCTTGCACTGCAAGGCCTGGTGTGCGCTGCCTGCGCTTTGCAGCATCGCTGTTTCTGCTCCTTGCATCAAGTAGCCCCGCACACACACCCTGGACAGCTACCTGAAAGTGGTGGCACTGTCATCTGTCATCACACCGCAGGCAAGAGCACGCTATCAGCTGAGCTGGCGGCTGCCAGCAGCCGCAGCTGGCTGCGCGTGAACCAGGACACCATCCGCAACGGCAAGCGCGGCGACAGGGCCGCATGCGTGGCGGCTGCAACAGCAGGCCTGGCTGGGGGGCGCAACGTGGTCATTGACAGGTGGGAAAGCAGCGGAGAAAGAAATTGCAGTGGAGGGGTGTACAGGGCGCAACGAGGTGATCAACAGGTGGGGCAGACACGCAGCAGTGCAGGGAGTGCAGCGGAGGGGTGTACACATGTGCCTGATGCCTGTTCCTGGTCCTCATGCATGCGATTCTCATAAGCTGCAGTTGATGCTGCTGTTGACATGCGTAGTGGCATACTGCTGACACGCCACTGCGTGCTTACTGCCAGAGGAGGTGGTTGCTTTGTGCCAAGCTGTGTACGTGCTGCGTAGCCTGCGTGCAGCTTGTAGCGCTGCTAGCTTCTCTACAAGTGTATGCACAGACCTGAACCGTGCCATGTTCCCAGCAGGCAGAACTTCCTACTGTGTACTTATCTCTGCAAGCAACAGCAGAGCTCCTGCGCGGCTGCGCATCAAGAGCACAGCCCCTTGCTGTATTGCTGCGCAGGTGCAACGTCGACGCTGAGCAGCGCGCCGACTTTGTGTCGCTGGCAGCAGCAGCAGGCGCGCCCTGCCACTGCCTGGTGCTGGGGCTGCAGCAGCAGCTGTGCCTGGCGCGGGCGTCATCGCGTCAGGGCCATGAGGGTGGCGTGGAGGGCAAGGCAGCGGCACGCGTCGTTGGCCAGATGGCTGCCCAGCTCAAGAAAGCAGGTGGGGGGCTGACGAGGCAAGATGCGTGCTGGACAGCTGCTGCTGGTTATAATGCTAGCGCCTACTGTCAGGCATGGTGCAGCTGCCGATGTTGTTGGTGGCCAGGATGTTGTGACACATGTCGACGGTGCTGTTGACACCGGCAAGCCGCATGCTCTTTCAAACTTGCAGGCGATAGGCATTTGCGGCTGAACCATGTGTTGATTCATATGCAGCTCCATGCGGGCCCATGCTGTCACGTCACACCTCTGCGTGCCCATGCTCAGTACACCGCCTGCCACATGCTCCCCACCGCTTGTTGACAAGCAAGCTTTTTGCTGTCTTGCGGCGCTGACAATGTGCAGGCCTGCCTGCCCCGTCTGAGGGTTTTGAAGGTGTGACTGTCTGCAGCACACCAGAGCAGGTGGCGGCAGCACTGCAGCACTGGGCAGCAGCAGCAGTAGGGGTGCGCAAGGCAGGCACAGCAACGCCCCAGCACGCAGCAGGAGCAGCAGCAGCAACAGCAGACGAGCCACCTGCAAAACGTGCCAGAACTGACAGCAGCGGCAGTGCTGATGTGAGTGGTGGCAGCAACATGAGCGGCAGCCCAAGTGCTGCTGCAGCTGCAGAAGCAGCGCAGCAGCACCACTCGCCTCCATATGGCATCGTGAGCGATGCCAGCCCTGCTGCTCCTGCAGCAGCTGCAGCTGGGCCCAACGCCTTTGCTGCCCTGATGCGCGGTGCAAAAGAGCAGCAGCAGCAGCAGGGCAAGCCCCAGGCTTCTCCTGCAGGCAAAGGCACCAAGCCTGCGGCTCCTGCAGCTCCTGCAGCTGCGGCCGGCGGCGGCTGGAACACCGTACTTTCCAGCATCGCAGCTGACCCTGAGCGCCACCGCGCAGTGCAGAGCATCTGGCACGTTGACGGCCAGGTGGTGGGCATGCTTGACAAGTACCCCAAGGCGCGCCACCACGCGCTGCTGCTGGCGCGTGAACCAGGCCTGCACCGCGCCAGCCAGCTGCGCCTGCAGCACCTGCCACTGCTGACCCACATGCGGCAGCTGGCACTGGCCTGGATCCAGCAGCAGCAGCAGCAGCAGCAGCACGATGTGAACCATCAGCAGGATGCCCCGCAGGATCAGCAGGCGCATGCACTTGTGTCGGTCCCTGATGGCTGGCGTCTTGGCTTCCACAGCGTGCCCAGCATGGCGCAGCTGCACCTGCACGTCATCAGCACCGACTTCGACTCGCCCTGCCTCAAAACCAAGCGCCACTGGAACAGCTTCACCAGCGGCTTCTTCCTGCAGCTGGACGATGTGATGGCAGCGCTGCAGGTAATACCAGAAACAACTAGCAAGGAGAAGCAGAAGCCTGAGATTCCAGTATGTTCAGCCATGGTGGCGGGGGCCCCATCTAGACATGTGAGTACTGCACTTTGCTGCATGATACTTACAACCCAGCTTCCTGCAATCCCTTATACTGCAGGGCCCGGCTGGCGCTGTGGCTGTTGAGCCTGCTGCTGCTGAGGCGCTGCTGCGGCAGGGGCTGGCCTGCCACAGGTGTGGGGCAGCGCTGAGGAACATGCCTGCGCTGAAGGAGCACCTGCAGGGCTGCAGCTGATGGTGCTGCTGTGGCTGTGTCATGTGTCAGGCGGTTATAGTGTGTGCTGATGCGTGTTGTTGGAGAGCAGCGGTGCAAGGGCTGTGTATAAATGATTGCTGTGTGTAGAGAGACTGAGCTGTCGTGCGTAGCAAGGCAGAGCTGTCTTTTTTCCTTAGAGCTGAGTAGTAGAGGCACATTGTAGTCTCACACTGCTTCTACGAGTTGCTTGCGTCCGCAGGGTTGTGTCGTTATGTCATTTACGTAATCCTTGTGCTGGTGGCAGCAGGGTTGTGGAGAGTGACTGCAGGAGAAGCATCAGGGGGTCTGACTAGCTGTAGCTGCGAGTTTGGTGTTTCATTGTAACTTCACACTTCTCATTGCATCTTCAGCAGAAGCACCACCACCACCATCAGCAGCAGCAGCAGCAGTCATGAACAGGGGAAAGAAGCAGGTAGGCCAACAGGCAATGTAAGTGCTGTCGTAACGAACTAGCATCTTCTCAACTAAGTTCGTTTGCGCAGTCGCCGTTCATAGGCCGCAGAGTCCCGCTGGTGGACGATGGAGTGCCCATCTTGTATCCTCGCTACCGGGACGTCTCCGATGTGCTCCTGGTAAGGGTGAAGCACGAAAAATGCTTCTACTGCGCAGGATGTGGGTGTAAACGACTGACCCACTGCTTTCTTGCTCCTGCAGGACGGTACGTGTCAGCAGCAGCAGAGCCTGGTAGGCTGGCAGCAGCCTGGGTCTGCTCCAGGGCAGTGAATGCTGCAGCACCCAGTCGCCGTGTTCAAGACTGCAGTTGTGACAAATATGCATTTCAGAGTGCCAGCACAGCAGCTGTATCTGCTGCAGCTGCAGCATGTGCAGCAGTCAGCCAACGTTGCCTGGCGTCGTACTGCTGAAGTGGCCTTCACAGTGGGTTGTGCCGAACAACATTTTGGTGCATGCGTTGGCAGCTATTAAGACAACCCCTCAGCCTCGGTAGCCCCTAGTTACACCAAAGTCACTGCTCACTGTCCAACCAGGAGTGCAGTACCATTCTTGCTTGACGCTGTTTCCTTGCTCCTGTTTCGTTGCCCTTGTTTGTTTGCTGCTAGCAGGCACTGGTGGCAGCAAGAAGCGACCAGCACCTGAGCAGCCAGAGCCTACAGCGGCTGCCAACGGTCATGCAGCACCAGAAGCAGCAGCAGCACCAGCAGCTGTAGAGGCAGCAGCTGAGCAGCCGAGCAAGAAGAAGAGCAAGAAGGAAAAGCAGCAGCAGCAGCAGCAGGCGCCAGAGGCTCCTGCAGAGCCAGCAGCGCCGGCAGATTCCAACCAGGTCACAACAGTAACGCCAGCTGTGACGCCTGCAGACGAGAGCGATGAGCAGCATGCGCTGCGGCTGCGGCGTGAGGAGAAGGCGCGCAAGAAGCGCGAGAAGCAGGCCAAGCGCGCGACTGAGCTGGCAGCAGAGGCAGCAGCAGCAGCAGCAGCCGCAGCAGGTGCTGGCGACAATAGCGCAGAAGGTGGCAAGGATACAGAGCAGCAGCAGCAGCAGCATGCAGCAGACGAAGAGGACAAGGGGAATGCAGAAGAAGCTGCTCGCATACGCAGCGTGCTGGGCTTCACAGCAGGTGCAGCCGGCAGCACTGCAGCAGCAGCAGCAGCTCCTGCAGCTGCCGCTGCGGTCAAGGTGCCGCCGCCCTCATCTGGCTTCACGTTCAACTTTGGTGGGCTGTCCGGGCTGCCCACCGAGGCTCGCGTTGCTGCTGAGACTGAGGCCAAGCTGGCAGCCATCCAGGCAGTGACAGCAGCAGACAAGGACGGCTTCGTGCCCCGCAGGGTGAGGCAGCAAGGTGTTCTGTGCCGTGCTGCTGCTGCTGCTACCCTGCTTCTGTGTTTGCAGCCGGCTGTCATGCTGACATGTATATGTTTGTGCTCTTCTAATGTGTGGCAGACAAGGACGGCTTTACAGGTACTTGCGCAACCCTTGCGTTTGTCATGTGGTCCGCAGGTGCGTGCAGACTGCCTGTGGACCGACCGCACCACATATGAAGTCTGCTAATCGATGGCTATTGCGTGCGTACACTGCACTACTGTCACGGCAAACACTGCAACCCTGACTCTTCTGCTGCTGCTGCTGCGTTGTGGCTCCCCTCCAGGTGTTTGTTGGCGGCATGCCGTACAGCTACAGCCGCGAGCAGGTCGCCGAGTACTGGGGCTGGTGCGGGGAGATTGAGTCGCTGGACTGCATGACCTTCCCCGACACAGGACGCTTCAGGTGAGGGGGGGTTGCCCGGCACAGCTGCTGCACTGCATGGGGTGAGGCGGGAGGGGGGGTGGGTGGGAGGGGTCAGGTGGGAGGGGGCCCAGGCACAGCTGCTGGAGTGCATGGGGCAGCAGCAGGGGGCGCGTGTGGCTGCTGGGCCGCGTGGTGCTGCGCGGGGCAGAATACCATTAGCAGAGTGGCGCATGGTTGGGAATGGCAGGCTCAGCTATGCCAGTCGCGCCGTCCTGGGCTTGCGCAAGCTTGTGGCCTGCCATGGCGCTGGTGTGTTGAGCTGCCCTGGGCATGCCTTCGCTGGCCCAGCCAGCCATGTGTTGGGGCAGCGCTGCTGGTGTGCTGCTGCTGCTGACCGTGCTGCCCGCCTGCTTGGCTGCTGTCCTGCACCCGCACATGCGCAGGGGCATTGCCTTCATCACGTTTGCCAGCCAGCAGGCGGCAGACAGTGCGCTGGAGTACGATGGAGAGCAGGTGGAGGGGCAGACACTCAAGGTGCGACGGCCGCAGCTGCACGGTGCCGCACACTAAAATTGTTGCCAAAAGGAGCACGCCTCACGTTGTATTGGTGTGAATGTGCGTCAGCATGCTGAAGAGCGTGCGTTGCTGCATTTACATCATGCTCTTTGGCTGCTGCTGTGGCCCACAGCAGTGGCTGGCATGTTGGCAGTAACAGCAGCTGCGCTTCAAGCGCCATAGTCAGTCATGTATCCAGCATGTACCCACATTTCAGCCTGGGGGGTGCAAGCAATGTTTGTGCACTGTGCAGTAACATGTTGCTGTGTCACCTAATCTTGTGCGGCAGGCAGCACATGCAGCTGGCGTGGTGACTATGCTTGGATCGACTGAGTAATTTCTGTTGGCGTGGGTTTGCCTGTGGCTGTGCAGGTTGAGCGCTGCAAGGCTGTGGCAGCAGCCAAGCACATGAAGGCAGCAGCGACACTGTCAGGCCACCAGCAGAGGCACCAACAGCAGCAGCACAACGCAGACGGCAGTGCAGAGCAAGTGCAGCCGGCAGCAGCCGCAGCAGCAGCTGGAGCCACTCCTGCTGCAGGGCCTGGCAAGGCAGCCGGCTACAACGTTGCGTATGTTGGCAACATTGCGTTTGAGGCAGGCCCGGATGAGCTCAAGGCGCTGTTTGCTGAGTGCGGCGTGACCAAGGTGCGCGGCTGCGGCAGCTGCGTTGGAAACTCGGCTGGCTCCAAACCTCACAGAGAGCAAATAAACTGGTACAGAACAGGGCTGATTGGTGGAGTGGTTGAAAGTAGTGCAGCACGCAGCGCACATCGTATGTTTCACACTTGCCTGCTTGGTGAGTTGTGGGCAGCTGACACGAGTTGTGCTGCGTGAGCAGTACTGTAGGTGCCGCACCCATGCTACTGCTGCGTGTGCATCACATGCAGCAATGGCAGTGTGAATGCTGCCTGCGGGTTCACCACATGCTGCTGCTGCTACTGCTGCTGCTGCAGGTTCGTCTGCACACTGACAAGGCCACTGGCAAGAGCAGGGGCTACGCTCATGTGCACTTTGCTGACGAGGCCGGCCTGAACAGGTGCGCAGGCAGCGACATAAACAAATGAATGAATGAGCTTGTCAAGCTACGCGTGGTGTGTTCACACTTTACACCCGCGTAAGTTCAGGGAGGAGGCGTGCGGCGATGAGGAAGACCTCATGCGCCTGCACACCTCCTATGATTTAGCCACACAGCCTTGCTGGGCCGCACTTGCAGCTCTGCAAGGGCCTGGTGTGCAAGCAGTGCTGTCAGCCTTGCGTTGTAGTATCAAGACAGCTTGTGCCGTAGGGGTGGGGGTCTTGTGACCAGGGAGTCAGGGGAGGAGGGGGTACCCAGCATCCCTGCTGCTGCAATGAAGGCTGGCAGCCTTGTAATTCACCAATGCCAGCAGGCATGTGTTACTCAGCCACTAAGGTGCTGAGCACCAGCAGCAGCAGGGTCGCAGAGGTGTCAGGAAGCAGGCGCGGACAGGTTTCAAGGGGAAGAGGGGCCTAATGGCGCTGCTGTGCAAGCATTGCTAGCAGCTGCACAATTTGCATTGCAGCAGCGCTGCTTGCGGTGCTGCCATCAGCTCAACAGCTGCACACCTTGTCAATGACGTGTGTTTTTTAACCATCCCGTGTGCTGTTCAGCTTAGACAGACTACCCACACAGCCTGCACCATCTCTTGTGCTGTCTGCTGCTGTTGGTGTTGCTGCAGGGCGCTTGGGCTGAGTGGCAGCCAGCTGCATGGCAGGGGCATCAAGGTCAGCTACGGCCAACCCAAGAAGAACTGAGCAGCAGCTGCAGCAGGGCTGTGCAGCTCGGCTGAATCAGCCGTTCAGGCCGTACAGCAGTCTCTGCTGACAGCAACGCTGGGCAGCTGGCGTATACACATATGAGACGGTGGCATGCTGATGGCTGAGGCGGCATGGTCCAGGGTTCCACAGGCGTCTGATCAGAGCCCTCAACAGCCATTGTCATCGTCTTGAGTGTCTCCACGATCTTTGTATTGGCATCATAGTTGTCATGCCTCTCCACCACGTGAACAAGTGCACCAATCTGATGTGGCCATGCATGCTGCAGTGTGGTTGCTGTGGCAACAGCTGTACTGCAGCTGCTGTATCACAGCATAGATCATCAGTGCAGCAACCATTACAGTGTTAAACCTACAAGGTTTAGGTGCATTTTGGCAGTTGACTGTGCAGTGGGTGACGAGGCAGATACGATACGACCGGTTTTTGATGACGTATACGATTACTTTTGGCACTGTTCATTGGTGCCGTGCTTCCGACACCACTTTGGTGCATGCAACATGTCGACCAGGCTATTTTCTGTGTCTTGGCATCATGTTTTGGGAACAATTCATACTTTCGTATGAGCACGACGCCTTTGTCTGTGTCAATTCTCAAGCAAGGACACCGACCCGGACGATTAGGCCAAGAAGATAATGGCCAAATCAAATCGTCTTATAATCGTTAGCAAACTGGAGCAGGACTGACGGCGGGACCAACAAAACTGTCCGTATACGCATACGGAAGATAAGCACCGCTCGACTGCGCAATGAGGAGCAGCACACCTGCTGAAATTAATGCATACAAAGCAATGGAGCTGGATCCGTCGCAGCTGCTGCCGCTGATGATGCCGATTCGGCATGAGATGCATGACACAGCTTGGTGCCAGCTGGCAGCACCCTCAGGCCCAGCCGACTGGGGCTGCAGGCCTGCCAGGGTACACCACCCGGCTGATCCTCATCTTGCCCGCTGCTTGTAGCATACCAGTGCATATCATACAGAACTGTTTAATCGGTCAATCAGCTTGCATTGCTGTCAACTACAGCAGGCATCCCCGTGACAAGCACATAATTACCCCTCGACACATGTGCACAATCTCTGAAAGCTCAATGGAACGTCCTGAACAGCTCAAAACAATGCCAAAGCTAGAATCTGCAAGGTCCGCAGCTGCTGCTGCAGCATGCCACCCATGAAGCTGCGCTACTTCCTCCCTGTGCAGCGGCTGCTGCCGCCACGTGCAGCACCGCCTTCGCCAGCACTCGCACCTCGCCCATTTTTCTGCTGCGTCTGCACCTCCTGCTGGAGCTGCAGAGCCAGCGGTGCCACTGGCAGCACCCCCAGCCCCAAGCTGGGAGCCCTCCAGGGCATCTCAGCCAGCTCCTCATGCTCCAGCCCCAGATCACCGATCAGCAGCACACCACGCGCAGCACGCCCCAGCCCAGCCCTGTCAGCATGCAGCTGGTCTGCATGCTGCAGCGACGGCACCCCGATCAGCTGGCTCAGGTTGAGGTGCACGCCCAGCTCAAACACGTGCTGCTGCGGCTGCTGCTGCTGCTGACCCTGGCCCGGCTTGCTGCTGCTGCTGCCGCTACCGTATGGTTGTGGCAGGTGGCTGGCGTGTGTCACTGCTGCTGCCATGACGGTGAGCCCTAGCCGCAGTGCCACCTCGCCCTCGTCAGACACCTGGCCAAGCAAGGACGCAAACAGGCAGAAGGCAGGCAGACAGAAGGCCAGCAGAAGGACGGGTCAGTTTACTGAGGAGCTCAGGCTGCTGAATGCTTGCAGTGCCGCCTCACCGCCATAGCCATCTGGCAAGGCACACCCACGCAGATGCAAGAAAAGCAGCTAGCACTGTCAGTCAGTTGGGTTTTGCGCGCAGTGCGACCTCCACTGTATCAACACCTGGCCAGGCAAGGACGCAGGCAGAGGATGGCAGATGACAGCGCCTACTGCCGTCAGTACACACAACAGCAGAGCTTGCTCACGTCCTGCAGAACCACCCCGCCCTTGCTCACAG
This sequence comes from Tetradesmus lagerheimii, assembly GCA_902809745.2. Classification (NCBI taxonomy): domain Eukaryota; kingdom Viridiplantae; phylum Chlorophyta; class Chlorophyceae; order Sphaeropleales; family Scenedesmaceae; genus Tetradesmus; species Tetradesmus lagerheimii. The sequence goes on from CADDIJ020000063.1 coordinate 80,726, forward strand.
CTGATGTTGTTGCTGACTGCCTCTGCCCCGCAGCTTGCTGGTACCGCCACACTGCCAACAGCTCAACTGCTAAGACAGTGACTCAGGATGCTAGCCGACTGGTGTCCTGCAACTGCATTGCACGCTGCCAACCGCGGCCAGCGCTACCAGCAGCAGTGGATCAGCAGCCATTGGCTGGCAGGCCCAGCACTCACTCCCTGCATACTCCTTGGCACCTGAACACCCTCCCACCACGCAGCACACCTTTTTTGTGCACGCCTTCACCCTTGTGCCAGCCACACCACCGCCGAATCAAGTGCTCATCGCATGCCAGCCCCAGCGGGCTGCTGTGACCTCCACACTACACCCGGATCACAACCTGACCTCAGCAACGCAAATGTCACGCCCCGCCGCACCTTTATGCTTGCGCCCTGCAGCCGCCGTGCCAGCCCACCAGGCCCCCCCAGCACTGCGGCAGCCGGTTGTTTTCGGAATTTAGGGGTTAGGCCCAGAGGATTTACCCAAACCTCAAATCCTAAACCCGAAACAAAGCGCACCTGTAAGCTTGCGCCCTGCAGCCGCCGAGCCAGCCCGCCAGGCCCTCCCAGCACTGCGCCAGCCAGATTTTTTTTAGGATGTAGGGGTTAGGCCCAGAGGATTTACCCAAACCCCAAACCCTATACCCGGGAAAAAACGCACCTGTATGCTTGCGCCCTGCAGCCGTCGAGCCAGCCCACCAGGCCCACCCAGCACCGCACCAGCCAGCGCCCCATCACGCAGCAGCACGTCAGCAGCCAGGCTCCAGCCCGCAGTCAGCATCAGCCGCAGACCGTCAAGGCATGGCAGCTCAAGCGGCGGCAACGGCGGCTGCAGCTGCTGCTGCTTGACGGCAGGTGGATCAGCCTCCACTAGGCCCAGAGGATCATACAGTTCTGCTGCACCTGCTGCTAACTCAGCAGCAGCAGCAGCAGTTGTGCTGGTGCTAGTGCTAGTGCCAACGGTGCTGCTGCTGTTAGCTGCACTGCCAGCAGGCGCTATGACTGTGTACGGCGGCTGCAAGCGGCCCCTGTTGTGCTCTGCAGCTGCCGCTGCCAGGTCCTCAAGGAACGCGGCGCGCACATTGACACTGCCAGGGAGGCCTATCACCCACTCACCCACAGCAGGCACTGCAAGCGCTGCCCTGTCTAACAGCTCCTGTGCACCACAGCAGCCAGCAGCAGCCACAGAGATGGTGCCCAGTGCGACTGCATTCAGCGCACCCACAAGACCCTTGCTGCTGGGCACCGTAAACCCTCCAAAACCACCGCCGCCAAAACTGCTGCTGTTACGTGCTGCTGAACCCCGAGATTGAACCCCGGGGGTTTCACCGAGCTCCTCCAAGAGAGCTTTCGCTTCAGGAGGGTCCCCCATACCATCCTCATCTTCCTCACTCTCCTCTTGAGCTGCTGCCGCTGCTGCTGCTGCCGCTGCAGAGCTACGGCCGCCGCTGCTGCTGCCGAACCCACTGCCAATGCCGCTCCCACCTGTCAGCAAGCTACCAGGGTTGTGCGCAGCTGCTGCTGCCAGCGCTAGCGCTGCTGTCTCAACACCTTGACGCCAGCGTGCCCTGCCTTCCCGCCTCTCCTTGATCCACATCTTGGTCGCTGCTGTCTTGGCAGCATCCAGGAACGACACCAAGTGCGCCAGCGACATGAAGGTGGGTGAGAACGCAACTTCGCCGTACGTTGTGTCCAGCAGAAAGTGCAGCCCAGGCACCTGGAACACGGGCGTCCTGTCACACGTGCCCACGTCAGCACTGCTGAGGGCCACTGCCACGTCACCGTATGCGTTCGAATCGTGCTGCTCACGCAGCAGCTGGTTCAGCGGCACACTGGGCTGGGGTGCAGCTGCTGCTGATGCTGCTGGCGCGCCTGAAGTGCTGCTGCTGCTGCTGTTGCCGCGCTTGCTGCGGCTGCTGGCCTCCTTTGTACTGCCACTGCTACTAGTGCTACTGCTGCTGCTCAGCGCCAGAGGCATGTAAGCTGCATCGCCAAAGTCTTCAGCTGCAGGCTGCTCAGATGCTTCAGCACTGCGTGTGTGCTTCTTGCTGCTGCTGCTGCTGCTGGTGGTCAGTGTGGCTGTCTGCTGTGCATTGTGGCTGCTATCATGATGACTGCTGTCCTGCGCGGCTGCAGTGCTGGTGCTGCTGCCGCCCTTACCCCAACGCCACCTGCCTTCCTTCCTGCTGCTGCTGCTGCTGCCTGCTGCTGCAGGGTGTGGACCCATTGCTACTGCTGCTCCTGCCTGCTGCTCATCCCCTGACTGGCTGCCTGCTACTGCCTCTATGCTGCAGCCGCTGCTGCTGCTATCACCATCCGTAAGCACATCAGCTGCCTGGTGCTCTTCCTCTTCTGTGCTGTCAGGCTCGTACACTCCAACCTGCCAGTTGCTGCTGCTGCTGTCCATGTCCTCCAAGTCTACAAACGTGTCCCTGCCACGCAGTGCAAGGCAGGCACGCACATCACCGCCCGACACACCCAGCCGGTAGTCAGGCACACCCTGCTGCTGCTGCTGCTGCAGGGCAGGCAGTGCGTGAGGCACATGCTGGTGGTAGTGCTGCTGCAGCAGCTGCAGCGCAGCAGCTAGCGGGAAGCGAGCCACATACGACGCAAAGTTGAACGGCTGCTGCTGCTGCTGGTGCGGCTCGCTGATGCTCACCCCTCCGTTACTGCTGCTGCTGCCCTTCCTGCTTCGATCAGGACCACTGCTACTGCTGCTGCTGTTGCGCTTCCAGCCGCCGCGGTGCTGCTGCTGCTGCTGCCGCTGCTGCATGATTGCCTCCCCCTCCTGCAGCACTGCCTCCTCCTCCAGCTGCTGCAGGTCAGCCATGAAGCTGCTCAGCTGCGCAGCAAGCACGGCAGGCAGCCCGCGCTTGGAGCCCACCATGGGGGAGGGCCCGGCCCGGGCACCAGCAGCAGCACCAGGGCCACTGCTGCTGCTGCTGGGGGTGTCTGGCACACCTGCTGTTTGATGACGCGTGCTGCTGCTGCTGTCAGGCGACGCTAGCGCCCCAGGGGTGTGAGCACTGCTTGGACTGCTGCTGCTGCTGGTGGTGGTGGTGGTGGCGCCACCTACAGCGGATGGCTGCTGCTGCTGCTGTCGCCCCCATGGCAGCAGCTGGGCCACCTTGTGATGCAGCTCTGACATGGCCCGGCTGACGCCAGCGCCCCCAACACGCTGCTGCTGCTGCTGCTCGTGAACGCTGCTAGCAGTAGCTGCTGCTGAGGCAGCTGTAGCAGCACTGCTGCTCTGCTTGCTGCTGCCGCTGCCGGGTGGAGCCACTGGCCTGCCTGTGAGGCCGCTGATAGCAGACTGCACGCCCTGCAGCATGTTCCAGCTGTGCTTGTTGCCGTTATCAGCCTGCTTCGCTTTCTCTGCGCTGCTGCTGCTGCTGCTGGTGGGTTTGGCTGTTGCAGGCAGGCCAGCTGCCACGCGTGCTGCCACCACCTGCTCGTAGCGCTGCAGCAGCAGCTCCTGCCGCACAAACTCAGCAGCCTGCTTCTGCACGAAGAACAGCTTGCGGGGCTGCGGCAGCACCTGCTGCTGCTGCTGGTGGTGGTGCGGCAGCTGCAGGCTGCTGGGTGGCGGCAGCGGCTGCATCAGCTGCAACAGCAGCGATGCAGCAGGGTCTAGCGGCACAGGCGCTGGCAGGGCCCCCGCTGCTGCTGCTGCTGCTGCCTGCTGCTGCGCTGTCCTGCGGGCGCTGGTGCCACGTGCTGTGGGCATGCGGCCTTCTGCTGCTGCTGCCTGGCTGCTGTTGAGTATGCCTGCCACTGTGTTGGCAGTGATGAAGACGTCACCCAGGCACAGCGCTGGCACCAGGCCATATGGCTGCGGCGCCGACACAGAGAAGCCTACTGCACCGTTGCTGTTGTTTGCGATTCCTGTGCTGCTGCTGCTGCTGCCAGCAGTGGTGCCGTTGTTGCTGCTGCTAGAGGTGCTTGTGCTGTTGACGCTGCTGCTGTAAAAGCAGTTGCCACTCCTGGCAGAACGGCTGCTAGCACTGTACTGGCTGCTGCTGCTGCCACTGCCGCCGCTGCTTATGCATGGATGCATGCCATCAGTGATGAGCCAGCCAGATCTGTATGTGTCCCTGTAGTGCAAGCATGCAGACATGCAGGCAATATACCTTTGATGCAGTGAGTGATGTTTGCTAGCTTAGCCATTTGGTGAGCCAGCAATGCCTGTTGATGCTGAAACTGCATCGCCTTTTAATCGTAACCAGCAACATGAATGGAAACAAACTTCAGAGCAGAAGTCACGTATGCGCCCGCGTGCTCTGCGTTTCATGCTGAATCCGCGGCTCGCAAAACTCAGGCTTTGCATGCATGCGTGACTGCAAGCATTGTTTCAGACAGCTGCTGCCCACCTGATTGGTTTGATTACAGCATTGCTAGATTGATCAATTGAACCATCCTCATCCCAAGCACTCCAAGCAAGGTGAAAGACCAGAACTCTGCTACTGCTACTGCTGCTGCTGCTGTTGCCATTCGCTGCATTGCTGCTGCCACTGGCCTGTGCGTGTGACGGCTGACCAAAGTCAGAGCAAGGAGCGCATACAAACGGCATTTTAATCAGCTCAAGCTGTGTCTTCACTCCATACTGAGTTCAATATGGCGGGCAGGCACGAGTTCACGATCGCATCGCTCGAGCCATACCTGTCTAATGCGTAAATGAGGGACCATTCTACATGCTGGTCTCATGTAGGCCCACGCTAGAGCTTTGGTACAGTGTGTGTTAGAAGGCAGTGCACCAACCCCTGCAAGCCGATTGTTGCTCGTGTGTAGTCGATCAAGCTGTTTGCCATCAGGACTTGTAACGTGTTTTGTTTTGGCGTTCGTGCGTCAACGGCCCTGCCAGTGCCACTGGTGTTGCGTGACCTGTGTGCCTGCAGCAGCGCTTTACAGGCTACATTGCTCCTTGAAAACCACGGGGAGGCATAGCAGTGACAACCAGTCACCGGCCATCAGTCGCTTGCAGGCAGCAGCAGCACCACCATGTCCGCGTGGCCTACAGGTGAGCTGAAGCCGTGCCTTGGGCTCCTGCGCGTCTCATTTGACTCTACCAGGTGTGCTCACTCTCTGTGTGTGCCTGCACGCAGTCCCTGGCATCGCCCTAATGGTGATCTGCCTCACAGCAGGCGGCATCATCCGCGACTTTGCCACAGACGTCTACTATGGCAAGCCCAAGCCAACCAACCTGGACATCTTCACCAAGGCGCTGCTGCACAGGGACCTGCAGATATACGAGGAGCGCAAGACACAGAGTGAGCATAGCTGTGCTGCTGCACCGGGCTTGTAGGGTTGCCTGTGCACAGCAGCAGGTGGCGCAGCAGCGGGGCATGCATGTTCTGCTAGCAACGGCTGGGTGTCTGCAGGAAAGGCTGCTAGTGCCGTGTACTAGAAGGTGGTGTGTTCGACGCAAGCACCAGAACCTTACATTGGGCAGGTAGGCAGTTGCGTGCACTCAGCAACCCATCTGCAGTCAGGCTGCTCAGAGGTCTGCCAGTGGGCACAGAAGAGCGGCACGTTCACCTGCCACCACTCTGCTTGCTTTTCATGCTTCTCTGCTTCTCTGCCGCAGGTGCATAAAGAGGGTGAATACAGCAGGTCAGAGTGCTTGCCGCAGCAGCAGGACAGTGCCAGCACCGGGCTAGACAGCGCAGCTATGCAGTTGATACAGTGCTGGCGTGCCCAGGATGCAGGAGCAACAGCAGCAGCTGATGATGTCGGAGCTACCTGGGCCATGTAGAGCAGGCTGGGGCTGGTTTGCGCATGCAGCCAAATCTTGGCCTGGCAGCTCAGCAGGTGCTGGCGCTGGATTAGCAGCCGGCAAGTGCCAGCATAGTTACACCCATGACGCGCAGTCAGCTGGCTTTGGCGGCTGGCACGCCTGCTGCTGCCCGGACGGAGCTTGGCACAGAGCGACGTTCTTGTGAAATAACACAAGCAGCAGTGCTTTTGTTAGGCGGCAGCAGCACGGTTGTGCTTGCAGATGTGCAGCAGTGCATGGTCATAAGCATGGCACAAACCGTGCATGCTGCAGTTTCATCTGCGATCGTTTGAAGCATATTAGATGCAGTTGTAAGGCATGGTGATGTTTAGCTGGATGCGCTTGTACCAAGTAGCAAGATCTTCATGTTTGCCTCATGGGGATGCCTTGCGATGAATGCAAGGGAAAGGTACATGTGGCACGGTCATGTGTGCGCTCCAGTGCGGTCATGTGTGCGCTCCAGTGTCGTCCTTTCATTTGATGGACACACCCTGTCAGCAGTACAGCAGCATGTTGTAACATAAGTAAAACTAGGTGTCGGCCTTGCATGCGGTGGGTTTCGTGCAGTCGTGCAGCAGCGCAGCTGCAGCGTCTTTGGGCAGCAAGTCAATGATGCTGCTGGGTTGGGGTACTACCACAACGGTTGCAGCCAATATCAGCACAACAAATTGTGCAAGGCGTGTCTCCAGATGTTTGTGCTGGGGTCTCCCCTGTATCGCGCGTGCTCTTCAAGTGCATGCGCCAGCATTCTCTGATCAGATCCTCAGGTGAGCAGAGCAGCCTGGTGCTGGTCCTGAGCATCGTGCCAGTACGCACTTGCCAAGCAGGCCTCAATCCATCGACGTGTGGAGTCTCAGCAATGCAGCTCAGATCGCGCCGTGACATGTCAGGGTCAAGCGTCAACTTGCAGTAGGGTTGCAGCAAGGTACAGTGACAAGGGTTTGTAGCTGCATCCAGGACTGCAAGTCTAGCTATGTAAAAGTGCTAGGTTGCAGGAAATATCTTGTTTCAACGTGATTATAGCGAACATCAACTACAGTGCAAACCAGCCCGCAACAGTCGTTCAAACCGTAGCTGTCGTGCCAGTACAGTCACCTCTACGTCGATCGCAGTACATTATAAAGCAACAATGTATATAATGTACTCAACGGCTGACCTACTGCTGGCACAGCAATCAGAGTAGCAGCCTCAAGCAGCAGGCCCCTGTGGGGCTGTACCAAGCTGCAGACAGCAGCATGGCAGCAAAGAGCGTGCTGCAGGAGCTGGACCAGCTTAGAAGCATGCTCAGGGACCCCTTGGGCTTGCCAGCAACAGCAGCAGTGCTGACCTCGCCAAGCACCGCTGCATACCCCTTGCCTGCAAGGCCTTACACAGCAGAGGTGGGAGACCATGCTGTGCGCACCAAGCACAAACCTCATGCTGCATCTGTGCAGATAGCAATTGATAGCTTTCATATACTTTGTAGCAGATAATGCCATAGCGCAAGCAATCCCGCTGCAGTAGCACCACAACCTGGCACAGAGAAACTCAGAGTCGAGGGTGTCTTGCAGCTGGCACAACATGTGTTTTCCTGCTTAAGTGCTACAAAACGTTCTCACCACATGCACTGCCCGGCATCTCACAAGAGCTGCAGCCGCCCCCAAACAGCGATGCTTGATGTGCTGACTCAGCAGCTCCGTGCTCAACATTGACAGCAGCCAGTGCTGTGCATGTGCTCCAGCCTGACTTGCCAGCAGGCAAGTCCCCGGTCCTTCACGCCCAGATGTGCGATGTCACTTCGCTGCCCTGCCCCCGCCGTGCGCCCTGCAGAAGAGCGTTGACAGGCTAGGCAGGGCCATGGAGGCAGCAGAGGAGGAGATGGAGGCAGCGCTGCACAGGTGGGGCGCACCAGCAGCAAACGTATGCACCAGCACCCGGCAGTGCTCCTCGCCCGCGTCATCACCGCAGCACGCAGCAGGCTGCGGTACACAGCAGCATGCCGGCAACAGCAGCAGAGTTGCGTCCAGCAGACCCTTTCCAAGCAGCCCTGCCAACCTAGAGCGCATCTGCCTGTCTGTGTGCGCGTACACACCTTCTATCGCATACGCTGCTTCTATCACGTATGCTGCGTCTATCACGCACGCTGCTGCAATCGTTGTTGCCGCAGGACCACGGAGGTGCACAAGAGCCAGCTGCGCCAGAAGCAGCTGGAGGTGGGCGAGCTGCAGCGCAGCCTGGCGGCCAAGGAGCGCGAGGCAGACAGCCTGCGCGGCAGCCTGGCAGCAGCCAAGCGCGGCTACGAGCAGCGGCACGAGCACATGGAGGCGCAGCTGGCAGCACGCAACGCAGAGGTGCGGCTGCGTGCACAGGCAGTGCAGCCATGACAGAGACATTGCAGAGTGGTAGGGTGGTTGGTGCAATGGGTCGAGGCTGGCGGGTGAGCTGTTGAGGGCAAGCAGCAGGTGTGAGTGGCGCATGCTGCATTGAGGGATGGCAAGGGCTTGCGAGGGCAGGAAGGAGCAGTAGGTGAAGCAAGTCCAGCAGCGGCAGAGCACGATTAATATGATGGTGGGTAGTACCGTATTGCTCCTGGGAGCAGTTCGGTCCTAGGAGCAATACAGCAGCCGGTGCAGACTGGGGTACACAGTTCTGGTGGTGGGTGGTGGCTCAGGTTGAACGTTCTTCCGCCCTCCCAGGTAACGGTGCAGCGAACTGCACACAGCAACGAGTTGGCTGTCCTCTCCTTGACGTCTCCCACTCACGTTGCCACTGTTCCCTGCACCCGCTGCTGTGCCGCTGCCTGCAGCTGTCCAGCCTGCACGCGCAGCTGCTGGCGCTGCGCACTGAGCGGGAGGAGCTGGCTGCGCGCTGCCAGCAGGGGCTCAGCGGCATCAGCAGGTGCGCGGCAGCAGCGCCCAGCCAAGCATACGGAACGCATGTGGTGTTGCGCGATCCTGCACATGCACATGTCTTCGGAGCAGTTGTCAAGCAGCACAGGGACGGGGTTTTAGACCGGCCTAATGAATAACCATTGTTTCTGCACCTATGGTCTGCCGGCAACTGCTGCTGCTCTGTGCTGTACTGCGGCGATGCTGTGCGAACCTGCTGCACGCTTTGTGTCCCTCTCTGAATGTGTTGGTGATACGCGCTGGCCGCTGCTGCTGCTGCTGCCGCCAGGGCTGAGACTGAGCTTCGTGACCGCACCGCTGAGCTGAGCAGCATCCTGCGCGCCAGGACTGAGGAGGCAGCACAGGCACACGCCGCAGCTGCTCGTGAACGGAAAGAAAGGGTGCGGGGGCTGAGGCCAGCAGGCAGCACTCTGAGTCGGACATTTTCCCTTTTATATCAGTGTTCTTGAGTGCTACGCACGCAGCAATACTGCATGGCTGCATCCTGATCACATGTCGCAAACACATGGCTGCCTGCGGCTGGTGCACATGATCACATTATTGCAACAATTTGCATCGCACTGCAGGAGCTGCTGTCGCTAGAGGTGGCTGAGCTGCGTCGTGAGCTGGAGGGGCTGGAGCTGGAGGGGCTGGAGGCTGAGCTGGCAGCAACAGGGGGTGAGGGGCAGCAGCAGCAACAGGGTGAGGGGCAGCAGCACAGCAACAGGGTGAGGGGCAGCAGCACAGCAACAGGGTGAGGGGCAGCAGCACAGCAACAGGGTGAGGGGCAGCGCAGGCGGGGACCAAGATACAGGGTTAGGGAGAGGAGTAGAATGTTTGCTTAGGGATGACCGTGCAGCTAAGTGAGGTTCAGCTGCTATGCATTGCACACTTTGTGCCAGCTTCAGTCCAACCGCAATGCTGCTGCTGCTACAGCCGCGTGTGCAACAGCCGTGCTGCTGCTGCTGCTCAGGCTCAGGAGGAGTTTGATGCGCGCCGTGACCTGGAGGTGGCACTGGAGCGGGAGCGTGCAGCAGCGACGATGCTCAAGGAGACAAAGGTGAGAATGGCACTGCGCCAGCTGGATGCAGGTTGAGTGTAAACTGTAGCATGTTGAGGGTGCTGCTGGATGGGGAGTGACCAGGACTGTCTGACACATCATGAAAGATGCCGCTTATGATGCGCAGCAGCTGATGTGCATCCATGCGCAGCACTGCCATGCCAAGGCTAGCAGACCAGCAGCGGTGTGCGCAATGCTGTGCTATCATGCATAGCTGGTCCTGACAGAGCCACGTAACAGTGGACGCGCAGCATGACGTGCGTACAGCATGGCCTGAACAGCTCTGTGTTGCCAGATAGATTGCTGCACACGTATGAGACACAAGTACTATCATTCAGCACTGGCACTGCACCACCACCGCCACCGCCACGCGGCCAGGACCTTGAGATTGGCGAGCTGCGGCGCCGCCTCAAGGCTGAGCACAGCGTGCGCAAGGCCTGCGAGCGCTGGCTGAAGAGCGAGCTCAAAAGCAGGGTGAGCGCAGCCAGGCAGCGAGCAAGTTAAGTGCGTACAGCATGTAGTGCTACAGCAGAGGTCAGCTTGTGCAGGCTGCACAGCTTGCAGCAACTGCGTCATTGGTGCTGCAAGCTGTCTGCCGGTGTGGTTGCAGCCTAGGCGGTGTTGCAGCTCAAGGCGACAGCACATGGCAGCATTGCTCTGAGCAAGGCACACTGCAGCGCAGGGTGAAGACACATGTGCATGCTCAATTCCTGCAAAACTATGCGCGTGCATGTGCTGTTGACATGCAGCATGCTGCTGCAGCTGCTTGTCCCATGCGTCACTACACTGCAACATGCGCGCGTGTTTTGTGTGTTGAGGTGTCACTCCTGGGAAAATCATGCAGTTTTGGAACCCCAGCATGCAAAGCAGGTACAGCGGGTGAACTCCCTCTTTTGGGTATCTGTGCTGCTTTGCAGGAAGAGATGGAGCGATTACTGCTGGCCGTGCGCGATGTGGCCATGGGCAAAGGGCCAGCAGCAGTGGCAGCAGCAGCAGCTGCGTCTGCCGCAGCAGATGAAGAAGTTGGGCAGGTGCAGGCACTGCTGGCCAGCTTAGGCTCAGCAGCAACACACAGCAGCGGGGCAGCCGCCAGCGCAGGCAGCAGACGGCAAGGGACCGCTGGCAGCAATGCAACAGGCAGCAGCCAGTCAGCAGCTGCTGCTGCAGGGCAGCTGATGTTGAGTGAGCGCCAAGCCAACCACAGCAGGCAGGAGTTTGCAAAGGTGGGTGGGACCAACTGACGTGTTTTTGACCTGCCAATTGCAATGTGCTTTGTCAATCGGCTTTGTTGGCTTGAGGTGCCGTTGCATGCAGGAGGGCGCTGGGCTACGCCGGTGCTTGCTGTGCATGGCCCATGCCTGCGCCATGCTGCCGCAGTATTTTCCGTTATAGTAAATCAGCAAGCGTGCTGCACAAAAGGCTGAAGTAGCATTGGTTGGCTAGCGTATCACTGAAATTGGCGCATAGTTCTGTCAGTGTTGACACACAACGTTGCTGCTGCTGCTTGCTCTGCTGGTGCCAGATGAAGGCCCTGCTGGGCGAGGACAGCAGGCGGCTCAAGGCAGAGCTTGCAGAGGCAAAGGCGCTGCTGCAGGCCAAAGTGCACTGCGAGTGAGCTGGCTCTGGCTCCGACCCTGTATTGGAGAGGCAGTCACCAAGCAGCATGCTGGGGTTGTGAGAAATGCACACACAACATATGAGGCGGCTCTCATTATATATGTATGTAGGGAAATAAGGCAATGCAGCATGTGGGCACAGATACGTGTCACAGAGCATGCTCATTTGCAATACACACCATCCAGATGATGCACACTGTTGATATCAGCCTGAGGTTAACCCTGACGTGTGCTTCACCTGCTGTCCATGAACCCATACAGACGGACTGAATGTTGAGTTTGTATCCGGCTCTGGGCAAGCATTCAAAGCACGATAAACTGCAAGCATGTAAAGCCTGAGGTAATACGCGATGATGCAACAGTATAAAGGATTGCAGGACACCAGTTTGAAAAATCATGCAGCAGACTGCAATACTCTCATGCATCATATGATGTAAAGCAGGAACGTATGGATGCCGCGCGCAAAGGTGTATCTGTCACTAACCTGCGGGTGCCGCTGTTACATAAGTTTGCTTGCTGTTGGTGATCTGTTTTCGTTGTATGAGCTCATCAGATGAGAAATGCAGAGTCATGTAATGTGTGCAGAGATGACCTAATCCTGCCTCATGAGGCAGGGCAGATCTGCTCGACTGCGGCCGTAAAGGCTGTCTTGAGTCTCTCAATACACCTGGGTTCGGCCACCATCTCACATAGCATGAGGATTCACTGCGATAGGCTGCAGCCTTGTTTGCGGCCGGCAGCAGTGACTTCAGTGACTGCTGCAGCAGCCGCCTGCAACTGTTACCAAGCAGGCTGCTAGCAGCCTGCAAGTGCAAGGATCGTCTGCTGCCATCCCATGAAAGATCTCGAGACTCTCGGTAGTACCACAGGGTCGATTATGTCTTGAGCATACTCAGTGCTTGGCCAAAACCTGCCGATGCATGAGAGTATTGCATGCATCATATGTGTTGACAATGCGTGAGGCGACTTTTTCAAAGGCCATTTCACTATATAACAGGATGATAGAACTATAACTTGTCACAAGTGGCGGCCACTAATTCCAAAGGCCACGGCCAATGCCCTACCCGGTAAGGCTGTCTGTTGATACATACGGTGGCTTAGACAGTCACCCCAAGTTGGTTTGGCTTCGCAAGAACGCCAGAAACAGCACAAGCTGGCACCTGCCAGTGGCAGGCTGGGTTTGCAATTGATGCCGCCCGGCATATCGCACGTATACGCTTACTATACCAGCACTGCCGCTTGAAGTGACCGTATACTGAAAGAAAAGAAAGAAGAGGGGTTACAGGGTGTGTTCAAGCGGCTACGCCGCAACGGACACCAGCTAGAAAAAGGATGCTGCGAACAGCTCAGCTCAGACTGTCACTCAAAAGGAGGCTGAACCCCAGAAAAACAGCCCCTGTGTGAGAGGCATGACATTTGGTGTGCAAGCACAACCGTCTTTCTCATCACACGCAATGTTGGTGTATCAGAGGGTATCTGATCATGAAAGCAGTAGTCTAAGCAGTGTCAGTGACAGCAATCTATACATTTTGCAGTACAGGCGGCGGGCTGAGCTCGGGCGTCTAACACTAGCTCAAGAAAAGCAGGTCGGACTCAAGGCAGCTGATGGAATATGCAAGCAGAGGGCCGACCAGCTGCTGAGGGTGTGACATCTCTGCATTCCAGCAGTTATGCAGTGACCCACAACATCCACCCAAAAAAAGGACTGGCCGCCTCTGGCGGAGATGGTTGTTGAGCATGAATAAAAGCAAGCAAATACATGCATACACAGGCTGTCATCTGCGAACCACACGTAAGCCATTGCCGCACAACACTGTGTGCCAAGCAATGAACGGCTGACACGTGAGCAGTTGAATCCTATGCCGACGAGGTACCCGGGCCGTAGCAGCAAAGTCAGCAAGTGCATCCCAGAAACACCCAACAGCCGCTCGCACTGCTACTTGTTCTACCAGCACGGGGATAGTCAACTGATGAGACACCGCCCAAGCCACCTTGCGGCCATGCTCAAACGCATGTATAACTGCCAAACAGACCATATCCCACACTAGCCGATGCATGTCACGGTGAGGGGCACATGCCAACCACAAGGCGCTGCACGGCAGGCTTGCACCTGCCGCCAACAAGTTGAATGCATGCAGCTGACTTTCCACCTCTGTGCGTACCGCGACCGCAACAGGACATGTCCAGAAATGATGCTCCACACCCGGCCCAACCACTGAACAAGCTGCACAACCCGTAGCCAGCTGCATCCGCTGCGCTGTAGGGAAGGCATTCAAGGCCAGGCGCCACGCAGCCTCTTTGTATGTGTTAGCCACCCTAACACCCCACCAACGAGACAGCACCAACCGCACAGCTGGCAGCTGGGTGCCCGCTGGGAGGCTATCCAGAGTCCTAACACTATCCAAATAAGCCGCATGACGGGGAGCAATAGCATCAAGTGCACGCAAACGTTGTAGCTTCGTAGCTAAGGCAACAGTCAGGTCAGCCAACCGAATAACGGCATTGGCATCGCCGCCTGGTCGCTGCCAGCCCAAATCAGCACACAACGATTCACGCGCCAATAAAAGGTCATCAGGGGTAATAGAAGAGAGTTGCGCAATGCTCATACCAGCAGCACGAGCTGATATTAGGTGAACACGCGCAGCAGCCACCCACAGTTGAGGAACCAGCTGCAACAGCGCTTGCACATGCTGAACAGCCAGCTGCCTATCAGCATATTGTGCCCTGCTGTTAAGCCAGGGGCCCCAAATATCACGCTCGTACGCTGTCCGCTGAGCTAACAGCCCAGGCAGGGTACACACTCGTGCCAGCTCTGACGAGAGCAGCACTGCCTGACCAAGAGACTGCAGCTTTGGCAGCTGTAACAGACCACAAGCAGCCACACTCTCAAGACCAACAACAACCCTCCGCTGTTGATCAAACCACTGCCAATCTTGTGGCACAGTGAAAATAGGATTTGCCCACAGCGGTGCGTGCCAACACAGATCATCCACATCCAATGCGTTGGCGCCAACATGGCGGAGGGGGGGCAGGGCCCGCAGCCCCAGTGCCAGCGCACGCAACGCTGAAGGCAGGCATGAATCCGCAGGAGCAGAAGGAAACAAAATATGACGTCTACACAGCATCAGACCCCAAGGGCTGGTGCTAGCAGCACGCGTGAAAGGCTCAGTAGCTGCTGCCCACCGTGGCCATAACTCGCGAGCCACGGCTACCCAAGGTGCAGTGCCACCTTGCAAGAAAGGCAACGCTTCACATGCCCACCGCGACAGCAGGTGGTGCTGGATTGGCAGCAGGCCAAATCCTCCACACTTCGGATGCGCTGACAAACAATCCACTGGAACATCAGGAGCCCTTCGCAAATCGTCGTCAGGCCCCAAACCAGCATCCACAAGCGCTGCTGCCCATTTAGTGAGTTTTGCTGCCACATCAGCAGGCACGTGACCAGCAAACTGAGCTGCATACAACAGGGTTGATAAAGCATAAGCATTAGCGGCAAAGGCTCTTCCAAAAGCTGACAGTTTTGAGATGCGGCTGATGTTCTGCATGCGGTGCCGCACACTCGTCAATCTGCCATCCCAGTCAACGCTGCTCTTGCCACATTGATCAAAGAACACGCCCAATGACTTTGCCTTAGCCACAATTTGCATAGTGCCCACCGCAAGCGCAGCCCCACCTGGCGCAGCAGCCTGAGCTTGCTGTTGCCCGATATGCAATAAACGCGTTTTGGTAGGGTTGAGGCATTGGCCGGAGGCCTTAGCAAAATCTGTCATGCATGACATGAATGTGGGGACATCAGCTAGCGAGAGCAGAAACACCTCAGCATCATCAGCATACTGCGCTGCCGCAAGCTGCTGGCTAGCTGCAACAATACCAATGCCTCGCTGCTTCAAAAAACATAACAAAGCTTGCCCCACAAACAGGTACAACAGAGGGGCCAAGGGACAGCCCTGGCGCACCCCAGCATCACAGCGATAAAACGGGCTGCAAAATCCATTCACCGTAGCACACGTGTACGTATCAGACAACAACACTCGCATCCAGCTCACAAAGCCATCCCCTATGCCAAGAGCTGCTGCTACCTCATACAACAAAGATCTATCAACAGTATCGTAAGCCTTGGCAAAATCCGTGAACACAACCACCGCCATGCGTTGCTCCTCATGCAGCAGCGCAGGCAGAAACTGCAGCAACCGAATGCTGTCCCCAATGTGCCTACGCTGCAGAAACGCCGATTGCACTGGGTGTACGACCTCCCCTGCAACCGCAAGCAAGCGATCAGCCAAGATCTTTGCCAGCACTCTATAGTCATAGTTCAACAATTGAATTGGCCGAAATGCAGCTGGGTCAGCTGCGTCACCACCAGGCTTCAAGATAGGCAAGATGACACCATCAAGAAAACCATCTGGAACACGCTGCGTTGCGCCAACAGCTGAATACAAAGCCGCCAATAAAGGCGCAAACTGTACACGATATTGTCTAAAGAACTCCCCAGGGATTCCATCTAGACCAGGTGCCTTCCCAGGGGCAGTGTGAGATATGGCTGTTATCACCTCCTCTACCGTTACCGCAGTGTCACCGAGTCGGACTGCTGCTGCTGCATCCAACCGCTGAGAGTGCTGCGTCACCGCTTGCAAGACTGCTTGGCGGGCCGTCTGCTGCACCTGCGGCGCCACAGTAAGGGCGGCATACCGGCTACCTATGATGCGGGCCAGACTCACACCATCGCGCACCAGATGACCACTGCCTGGGGCGTGCAGACCTGAGATGAAAGTAGCTCCTTTGGGGGGTTTTAGGATCCGCGTCATGGCAGGGCCAGGCCGCTCGCCTTGATGCACCCACTGCTGGCGGCGGCGCTGGCGCTGCAGCTCTTCTTGCTGCTGCTGCAGCTCAGCCAGCTGCGTCCTAGAGTGTACCACAGACGCCAGGGTAGCTGGCAGCGCCGCAGTGCTGCAGGTCTCAAGCTGCACATGCGCTGCCAGTACGGCTGTAACTGCTGCTGCATGCTGTGCTGCTGGCGGCTGTGCTGTTTGCAGCTGCTTGGCTTGGCGGTTGAGCTCCACGATCTTTGCTGCCAACTGCTGTTTGAAGGCTGGCCACCACTGCGTAACAACAGCTGTCGCATCTGCTGGGGCTGCTGAGAGACCAGCCACCGCTGCATGGCTGACCTGCAGGCAGCTGCTGCTTGGAAGGACAAACGCAGCCGCCGTAAGCCAGGCCCCAGCACGCCTGGCCCGCGCGGCTGTAGCTGTGCCATAACAAGCGAATGGTCGCTGAGAGCTGCACATTTATCTTCATGGCGGCAAGCCACCAGCTGCGGCTTCAGAGTGGCCGAGCAATATATTCTATCAATACGTGACGCTGCATCTGCTCTGACATATGTAAAAGCCATGCGCGCAGGGTGCGTGTCGCGCCAGGCATCACACAGGCCCGGAAGATGCTGCGTCCATGCTGCGGCTGGTATAGTGTCCCGCGACAGAGGATGCTGCTGCTGCTGCTGCTGTTGCTGCTGTGGTTGTGGGTTCTGCTGCTGTCGCTGTTGCTGCTGCTGTGCTGCATCCACCCTGTGTCTGCGGTCTAATGTAGTATCTGGGACAAAGTTAAAATCGCCTAAAACCATGAGACCTGTGGTGGGGTGCTGCTGGTGATGCTGGTATATCTCACGCAGCGGGCCACTGATGATAGCTGCATTTGCTGCATGGTCGGATGCATGCATGTACACAGCCACCACATTCAACTGCTGTCCTGCCCACTCTAGCGGTACCTGCAGCAGCCGACCTTGTGCAGGGCCCTGCACCGGAGCAGACTCCTGTCCGCGCACCTGAAGAGCCCCACTGTCCAGCAGACTGCTGCGTACAGTGATTGCAACTCCAGCTCTAGTGCGTGCCTGTCCTGGCAGCCCTATGCACCAAAACGATCTCCATCCACGGGTATGCAGGCGGTGCTGCACTGCTGTTCTCTCTGAGAAGGAAATATGCGTATCCACTGCTGCTACAATGTCAAGGCCCAGCTGCTGCCACTGACTGCTGAGCTCTGGTAGCTTGGCAGCCAGACCATTGACATTGTGCAGCCCAAACCTCAAGCTAGGGCCTCTAGGCATTTAATGACTGGTTACCACCTGCCTCACCCAGCTGGCGGACTGCTGCTGGCTGTGGCAGGGACTGGTCTGTAAGGGGTGAGAGGGAGTCATCTGTCATATCATCTGCACTCGCATAGGCAGGCGATGTGTCAGAGGCCGCAGGGGCTGGTGTAGGAGAGGTCACGGCGCCTGTGTGTCCCTGCTTGCGGGGAGGCTGCTGCAGCACATCCATCCGCATTTTGTGTTTGGCACCATGCTGCTGCTGCTGCTGCTGCTGCGCTGTGTCCTGGTCCATCTGGTCTGCTGCTGGTGGGGCGGCAGCTGCTGCCTTCTTCTGGCCTGCTGCTGCTGGCTGCTGATGATAGGCTTTGACCTCCGACCGAGGATGGTGCTTGGTGTGGCCCTTGTGGCCGCCACCAGCACGCTGCGCCTGGGAGCCCTTCTGCAGCGATAACAGGCGCAGCATCTGCTCGTCGCTCTCCAGCTCAGCTGCGTCCTGGTCCGCTGCATCAGCTGCTGCAACATCTGCTGGCTCAGCTGTTGCAGCTGCCGCAACCGTTGCTGGCGTGGCTGTAGCAGCAGCCTCAGCTGCTGCCTCACCTGCTGCTGCGGCACCTGCTGCTGCATCACCTGCTGCTGCTGGCTTCCCTGCTGGCTGCGCCATTGCTGCTGCTGCCTCTGCCTTGGCGGACTGCTGCTGGCATGCTGCAGCCAAGGCCACCGCGTCTGCAGCGAGTCCCTCAGCTGCTGCTGGCGAGACCGCAACTGCGCGGCCTGATGCTGCTCGAGCCGCTGCTGCTGCCTCTGCAGGTGTTGGGCCCGCGGTGGCCAGGGCTGCTGCTGTGGTTGCGCGTACTGCTGCTGCTGCCTCCTCCTGTGCTATCCACAGCAGGTGCTGCTGCCAGGCTCGGTCCTGCGCTGACGTGAGTATCTCCTGCCGTGACAGCGGCTGCGCTGGCAGCTCGGACATGTGCATGCCTCCAAACACGCCATCAGCTGCGTAGACTGTGGTGGCGGTGGCAGGGCGCTCACTGACAGCAGCTGCAAAGCACAGCATGTTCTTGCATACCTGCTGCCCCTGCTGGGCGTAAGCAGCTGCCAGAACCTGCAGGCCCTGGCTGTTCAGCAGCGCCTTTAGCTGGCCGACATCAGCGCCCCGCACATTGCTCAGGGAGAATGCGCGCACCTTCAGCTGATTGTACGCTGCTGCTAGCCTGACGCCTGGGCTGCCAACATGCCAAGAGAGAGGTCTGTTACAGGGGTGGGCAAGCTATCGCCCTAGAGCGAGTCACTTGCCCCTCTTTCAGCTCACATATCATGAGAACCCGATAGCAAGCCACAAGATGCAACCAAGTAAAACTCCAGAGGCATCTTGCAGCCCCTACCTCCCCATAAACCAACAAGTACATGCAGTGCAGCATGTGCGAAGTGCAGCCCGAAAAGCAGCAGGGTGCTCAAAGCACAGGGCACAAAACGCACAGGGGAAGGCAGGCATGGTCCAAACAGCAAGCGTGATGCACAACGGTGCTGCTTACCATGCTAGAGAGAGGTCTGTTACAGGGGTGGGCAAGCTATCGCCCTAGAGCGAGTCACTTGCCCCTCTTTCAGTTCACATATCATGAGAACCCGATAGCAAGCCACAAGATGCAACCAAAGTAAAACTCCAGAGGCATCTTGCAGCCCCTACCTCCCCATAAACCAACAAGTACATGCAGTGCAGCATGTGCGAAGTGCAGGACGAAAAGCAGCAGGGTGCTCAAAGCACAGGGCACAAAACGCACAGGGGAAGGCAGGCATGGTCCAAACAGCAAGCGGGATGCACAACGGTGCTGCTTACCATAGGTGTTTGGCATGATTGCACCAAGGCACCGCTGTACACACCAGACTGCAGCAAGCAGGAGCACCATGCTAGATAGATAGAGGGGTTACATGGTGTGTTCATGCGGCATACGCCACCACAGACACCTGGTAAAATAGGGTTCAGCATAGAGCTCAGCACGGGTCGGCCCTCGAAGAGGCCCAACCCCTGGAGAAATGGCCTCATGTGTGTAAGTTTTGGCATTTGGCCATGCATGCACAGCCGCCTTCCTTACTCCACGCAATACTCCCCAATCTACCTCCAGATGGAGAATTGAAAAGGATCTAAACAAGTGCTGCCATCAGTGTCAGGGACGGCAAGCCGTGCAGAAAGAGCACAGTACTGTGTCAGCACTAGTGCCCGGCCACTATGGGCCACTATGCACTTTCTGCACAACAAGCAGGCTGAGCTCACAAATCACTGTTCCACCCAAAGGCAGACATGATTTACGCTGAAATATGGGTGTAATCAGTTGGACAACCAAAGCAAGGCATGTAATGCAGTTGCACAGGTCATCCATGCACTCCAGGAGCTGCCAGCAAGTTGCTGCACAACACAAAGGGACCAGGTACCACCACTAGACAGCACCTGCCTTCTGGTGCAGGCCACCCTAAACCCAGCCCATCCGCCTGCTGGTCAGTAGCGGCGATACTGCTGCTGTAGTTCCTGTGAGCAGGGCAGGGCGATGCCACACCCTCAGGGTGCTGCTGTTGGCAGGGCCTGCCTGCTGCCTGCTGCTGCTGCTGCTGCTACTGCTGTTGTCACACGGAGCGCTATCTCCAGCGGCTGTCACAGCTGCAGCACACCGGGCACAAATTGTGGAAGCTGCTGAAGCTAGACTGGCTGCACGCCCCGCGAGGCGTCCATCCAGCAGGGGCTTGCGAACCTTCGATGCTGCTCCGACACCAGACCTGCCGAGGCGCAGAACCGCATAGAGGCCCCGCGAGATAATCCACACATCCAGCCAATGTAGACCAGCAGTCCAGGTGATAAAGGTGGCGCCTGGAAGAGGCACCAACGGTTGTACACGTCAGACTGGTGCTGCTCGCCTGGTGCGAGGGCCAGGGCTGCCTGCTGTTTTGGGCCAGCTGACAGGCTGACTTCTAGCGTGACGAAGCTGCTACCGATCGTCTGTGCTGCCGCTTGCGACTCGCGGGCCGCGCCCAGCAGAGCCAGGTGGGCAAAGCAAAGCCGGAGCAGTTTTACGCCTTGGAAGAAGAAGAGGTCTGTTACAGGGGTGGGCAAGCTATCGCCTTAGAGCGAGTCACTTGCCCCTCTTTCAGCTCACATATCATGAGAACCCGATAGCAAGCCACAAGATGCAACCAAAGTAAAACTCCAGAGGCATCTTGCAGCCCCTACCTCCCCATAAACCAACAAGTACATGCAGTGCAGCATGTGCGAAGTGCAGCCCGAAAAGCAGCAGGGTGCTCAAAGCACAGGGCACAAAACGCACAGGGGAAGGCAGGCATGGTCCAAACGGCAAGCGGGATGCACAATGGTGCTGCTTACCATAGGTGTTTGGCATGATTGCACCAAGGCACCGCTGTACACACCAGACTGCAGCAAGCAGGAGCACGCGGGACCGACAGGAGACACTGCATGTGGCATGCAAACTAAGGTGCTACTGCTTCTGCAACCCTATAGACCCCGTCACGTTACATATAAACGCACAAGCACCTATCACCTTTTTATTTTGATTGGATAAGTAATAGGTATTAACAACATAGGTCTTGTTGCTAAATATCATAAGGAATTGCAAGTCTTGTCCTTGTAATGTTTTTTCAAATATCTCGTCAAAAAAATCTTTGAGTTCTTGACTTGGTATTTTCTCTCCACGAGTGTTGGTTATATCGTCTGGTAAATTAAAATCAGTGTTGTTTGACACGATAAATGTTTTATCATTGCCAACAACAAACACCTTCCAAGTTTGAACCTGATTTGTTTTTGGATATAGGTTTTCATACACATAATCATCTATCACTGGTAGAATGGTTATGTTGTATCGTGTGTTGAAAGCAAGTAAGTCTTTCACCTTTGCTTTTGGGTCATCTTTTGCTCCACAGAAGCAGTTGAAGGTGAGAGCAATGTTTTCAAATATAGAAGCAAGGGTCATTCATATATTAAATATCAAGAAAAAGTATAATGACTGTCAATAATAACAAAAATACCCAAAACAATAACCAAAATGTCAAAGTGGTCGTGAATGTGGATGCTCCACACAGGAAACGTAGGTCTGCTCCTAAAAAACCACAAGCACCACCTCCTCCACCAGTCCAGAATGTCGTAGTCCAACCACTCAACACCACACGTATTCCGGGCTTCAACACACCTGACTATTTCCATACAGCACTCACAAACCAACAAATGATTTTAGCAGCAATGGCGAATGCTTTGGAGCGTAAAGTTAATAACGACTATGAGAATGTGGCAGTGAGTGCTGGGAATGTTATGGGAGGTATAGACGCAACACCTGCTCCTTCTTCAGCAAGTGATATGTCTGGCGTTGAGCCATCGGCACCACCTATGCCCACCGAAGAGCAAGCTGAAGTAAATAATCCAACTGCTGTTGAAGAACCTGTATTGTTTGCTCAACCCAAAGTCCCAGATGATCCACAACTTTGTGTGGAACACGAAGAGGCTGGTCTTTCTAACCAAGCTGATAGAGCAGCAGCACTTGAGCGATATGTTGATAATCAAAACAAGGGACAAGCCGAAGACGCCCCTTTGGAAGGTTTTAGGACTTTTAATAATCCACAGTTTGACGAGGACTTTGTGGTTGATGAACAAGCACCTGCTGTTGAGATGCCTAACGCACATATAGTCCCCCCACCAGACAATGAGCGAGAGAAAAAAGGAGATGTTTTTCTTCAACAACTTTTTGATGAGGGAATGGACGGAGATATTAACCTTGATAAGTTGAACAAGTTGAAATTGGCGTGGAGTTTGTCAAAGCCTGGCAGTGACATCCACACCAATCTTGATTTTCATTCAAGGTCACTTGCCGATGAATTGGGGTTGAACACAAAGACCCCAACTCAAAGAGATAAAAAGTTGGATGTCATCTTGAAAGAACTTCACAAAAAGATAGGAAAACGACCTCTTCAACAATCATAACAATGTTTAATTTTTTTGTTAATAGAGAGTATATAGTAATGTCAGCAATTCCAAAAAGCTTCTTCCCATTTGTCAGTGAATTAGCAGAGTTCAGTCGTAACAAGCTTAGAGTTAATACTCAAGGAGCAGTTACTGCGTCCCCTGGCGACGTCACAATCCTGACCCTGCCAGAAGGAAAATTGGCGTTGGACACTTTCTCTCTAGGTGGTTTTGTCACCACAACAACATCTGCTGGTTTTGCCGCTGTTCAGTCAATTGAACACCTTGTAGAACAATACCAAATTGATTTTGGTGGCATTTCAGTGACCCCTGGCAGCACATTCTACAACCAAATCTTCCAACTCCACAACGATTATCAAGGTTCTTGGAACAAAGTGAATATGCATATAATCCTACAACTATTAGGCACATCGGGCACTGTGACTGCCAACCAAACATCCGTTCCTTTCCAGATGAACCAGTGGCTCGGCTTCCTCAATGATGTCAAGGTGCTTCCAGCTGACCGCACCCCTGTGTGCCGTCTACACATCAAATGGGCATCTCCCTCTGTCCTTGCTTGTGGTCCAAACGGTGCTACACCTGCTGCTGGTGCTTCTTACTCCATTGATAAACTCTACGCAATGGTGGATTTACTTGCTCTATCCCCTGTGTATGACCAGCTCATTACCGACAAGCTCAGCAAAGCACCCATCCAAATCCCCTTCACCAACTTCTCTTGTGTGCCTACCGCAGCATCGTCAGTTGGTGCTATTAGTGCTCGCTGGAGCACATTAGCAAACACCCTTGAAAAGATTTACGCCACTGCCCTTCAAACCACCTACCAAGATGCTAACCAAGTCGGCGATGCTACAACCTTCTACTCCCCAGCATTGACCAAAGGTGCTTCTGGTCTAACAGGAGCAAGTGACCTCACCAGTCGCTATACAATCAATGGGGTCAGCTACCCAAACACACCCCTACAACTCAATCGTGGTGAAATACTCCTGAGCACCCTTGAAACAATGAACGAAGCACACGACATCACCTCCACACCCCACAGCGGCTTTGACAGCCTCACCAAGTTTGCACAAAAGTGGTTTGTTCATGGGCATAATTTTGGTTATGATGATGATGAGAGCGGTAGCCGCCTCTGCGGTCTATCTGGAATGGGTAACAACCTCTTGGGCAGGTGGGAAACTGTGTCCTCTGTTAGCACATCAGTTGTGCCGCTGCTAATTCTACAACATCGCGGTATCCTTGAAATTGGGGGATCCCGTAATGTGAGGTATGTTCATTGAGAAATACACTGATTTCAGTGTGATTTTTTTTTGTTTAGACCTCTTCATTTTGCTTTTTATCAAACTTGTTGATTTGGTGCTCGTACTGCCCCCCATTCATAATCCTCGTTTATTAGTAGAAGATGCTGAAAGACCCAAACTATCATAGAGCAACAAGCAAGTCGTATTACTACCGCAATCGTGAAGCAATACTCGCAAAAAAGAGGCAAGAAACACTTACCAAGACTGGAAGGACACAATGATGGCGATGTGTTAAAGGAGACCGTCCTGTGTTTAGGATTGTTTGGTATGACCCACCTTTCAAAGTCGTCTTTTAAATCTAACATTAGAGTATAATGAGTGCTTTTAACAAACTTCGCCTAGTTGCTACGAACAACGCAAACCCTATGCGTAATACTGAAACTCAACCCAACTACTATGAGACAATGAAGAATGCCGAGTATGCTAATAAGATGGCTGCCGAAAAGAACTTTCAAGGTCTTTACGAAACAGTTTATAGCAAACCCAGTGTTACAGGCAAGGCAAGTAATAGATTTGTTGCCCGTTGGAATTACTTCGGCTACTTAGACATCTACAACAAAGACCCAAGTGTTAAATACAATGTAGGTCTGCCCACTGGTGGAGGCGTGCCACTGGATGTCTTTCCACCACTGTTGCCTCCAAAGAAATTCAGTCTTGGCGGTCGTTAGGTCTCTAATTTTCTTATCCGTCTTACTAATTATCTCTAATAATAGTACATGAGTGATACAGTAGAGCAACCGAAGAAACAACCTCACAGAGGGAATGAATGGATGAAAATGATGCGTGAAAAAGCAGCCGCAAAGAAGGCTGAAAACAAGAAAATCAAAGACGCTCAAAAGGCCAAAGCAGAGGATGAGCGTAAAAAGAAACTCCAAGAAGCCGAAGAAATCCTTAATCCAAAGCAAAAAGAAATACCACAACCAGTGGAATCAGTCGAGGACAATAAACCCATTGATGTTGCCCATTTAAATGCATCAAAAACTCCCCAAACTCCAATCAAAAAGACCAAAAAGAAAGTCGTGATTGTAAATAGTGATGGAGAAGAAGAGCTTGACTACAAACAGGCGTATTACAAAGCATAACTCAAACAACTCAAACAACCACCACCACAACAACAATCTGCTGAAATCCCCCCTGTGGCGATGGTGTATGATGTTGCTAAACACAATGTCAAGCAACACTTCAATAAGCAGGTGATGAAAAACCTATGGTCCACATACTTTGGAGACAGTGATTGTCCCTATTAGTTGAACCCTTCTTTATCAAGACAAATAGTATAGATGAGGTCTGAAAAAATAAGAGATGTTGTCATTCCTGACATTCCCGCAATAGACCCAGAGTATGAAAGCAAGGCAGTCCCCGCTGGTATGCCCAAGTTGAACTTTATGGCAGTGATGTATGGTTCTATGGGCAGCGCGAAAACAGTGGCCTTGCTTAAAATGTTGAAGATGTATGACAAGGCCAAATCATATGATAGGATAATTTGGTTCAGTCCAACACTTGGTCGTGAGCCCAAAGGTAAGGCTTTCATTGAAAGCAAGAAGAATTGTGAGTTAATATATCACGAAAAGTTCAGTGACAGTGTATTTTTGGAAGAAACCGAAAGAATGAAGGCAGATATTGAGGGATATAGGGAATATTTAAGGAGATTGAAACTTTATGAAAAATGGGTTCGTAATGATTTCAACTTGGACCATATGACCTACGATGAAATATGAGAGTTGGACGAGATGGGATGAAAAAAACCGAAAACAAATTTTAAATGGGGGTTTCCAAGTTTTGACCTAATTTTTGATGACTGTATTTTTGAGAAGGGTGTGTTCAGTGCTAATTGTAAGAACATCATTTCACAATTCGTTATTGCTCATCGTCATTACAGTTGTTGTGTGTTTATCACAAGTCAAGTCCATGACAATGGTGTTCCAAGACAAATTAGGGGTGTTATTAGTCTTTGGACATTGTTTCGGTGTAAAAGCAAGGAGTTGCAAGAAGCAGTAGCAAAAGAACTCTCATTCAAATGCCCTCCTCAAACTCTTCTTGAAGTATGGGACTACGCTACTAAAAACAGTCCCCACGACTTTTTGTTCATTGACTACAAACAAAATGATTTGAACAATATGTTCGGTGTTGGATTTACTGAGCAAATTATCTTAGACGATATAAAAGATGACAAAGAAAAACAAAATTGAGGGAGCGAACTTGACAGACAAACAAAAAAAAGAAATTAAAAAGCAAATCCTTTAAATGTACCCTCAACTCGTGGTTCTTCAACAAGAATTGGATTTCCTTATTGAGCAATACGATAAAAACAAGGATTATGTGAAAGACCTTATGAAGAAGGCTGAACCTATCAAGACCTTCACCGAAGAAGCCCTTGAAACAGGTGCTACACTGGAAATCATCAAGCAAGGAACACCAGAATATGAGGAAATTATGAAAAAGTTTGAAAAGAACGCCAAAGAAGCTGCGACTATTGTTGAAGAAGAAACTTCGTGTGAAGTGACAGAAGCATAAAAATGTAAGTATAGTATATAAGATGTTTCAATATCAAGCACTCGGTGGAAATCCCAACTTGATGCGTGATGGTCAAGATAAGATTGTAACAAAGAAGAATTATCCTCAATACTTTAAACTGGTGCTTCGCTCAAAGGATAGGGACGTCGGTTCCACCAAGTCATACGCCAAGTTCAGTGATGTCAAGTTGCCAGAGAGTTTTTCAGCACCTGCTGTTTTGATTGTGGAGAGTTTCAACCTCCGAATTGTGAAGGCAAATGGCGCAGAGCTCAATTGTTTGGAAGTCCATATGCCGGAGTTGCTTCAAACTCGGTATTGGAGTTCAAGGACTGGTAATTTGACAGATGTAATTTGTGTAACCGATGATAGTGGTTATTTCAATAATGGTTCGTGTAGCGTCAATTCTATTGGTGTTCCTATTCATGACCAAAACTTTTTCAGAAACAACAGCATAATAATATATTTGAGCACACTTGACAATGAAAGTGGTAATAGAAGAAGTGATGAAGATGTATTCCCTGATGATGCTAGTTTAGGAGAATTGATATTGACTGTGTGGATTGTCTGCCTTGATGATAGTGTGCCTATGTAGTATGCTTCCTTTTAATATGTCGTTTGAGACTACCCTTACTCATTTCCTCTCCACGCACATTACACTCGACACTTTCTCTGTGCCTCGCTAACCTTTTTTCCTTGTTGTTGTTTTCAAAGTTTCTTGACCACTCCAACCGTTTTTCTGGGTTGGCTTTTTGGTAGTCTTGAACTCTTTTGTTGAACTGCTCTTTTGTTTTTTCATAGTATTGTTTGTTCCATTCGTCAATTGTTGCTTTATTGACTTTGTAATATTCTTTTTGGCGTGCCGATATTTTGGACTTGTTTGCTTCATAATATTCATTGTCAGTGCGGTTAGGGATCTCGTGGTTGAATTGCCCATCTTGCTCAATCCACCATCGTTCTCTCACCTTCGCTTGATACACATTGTCACAAGGGTATTCCTCAACTAAAATGAGTTGAACATCTTGTGGCTTCATATTGGCATCACGAATTGCTGTATAAACTTTACATTGTTAGTTCATCTTGAAAGCCGAACATATATGACCACATCGTCTCATAGACAGTGTTTGTGTGGTGTGACCATAATAGTTTTTGTCATTGACAGGAATACGATATATTTTAGTTTGTTGGTAATCAGGCATATTCTTTTCTATGTTTATATATGTATATCCTTAAATACATTTCAATTTTTATTTTTATCATATTAAGTTAAGATGACTGACGCATACAGTTTAGTGAGGACACACAACATCTTTGTAAAGACCAAAAGTGGTGACACCAACGATAAAGCTTACGACTATACCCTTGAAATCCCTTCTGGGTTCATTGAAGTCAAAGACCCTGCCACCGAAAAGATACGCATTAGTCTTATGAGTTTTTCTGGGTGGTTTAATTGGACTGAGGTGAATGACACCAATAATCAATTCATCTTTACGAACTTGAATACAAATGTAGCAACAGCAGTCACCCTCACGCATGCAAACTATCCTTTACAAAAACTCGCTCGTGTCATCTCCTCTTTGTATCCACAAGTTCAGTGCTCTTATATCCCAGAAGTGAATAGATTGTTCTTTAACTTTGGTTCTGTCCCTCATTCAATCCATTTCGTAGGTTTATCGTATGATGTGCTGGGCTTCACAAGTGCCGATGATGGAGTGAATGGAACTACCTTTCAATCATCAATCCCCATTAAACCAATGAAAAGGTTGAATGTGTATATCCGCCTATTAGATGTCATACCCAAAGACGAAAACTTGAACCTTGACAATTTCAACAGTATCCACCTTGAACCCTCCAATGTGTTATGTTCATTTCCAATCAATGCACAACCTTTTCATTCAATCTCATTTACAGACACAACAGTGGGCGACACATTTGGGATGTGGATAGGAAACCCCGCACTCAGCAAACTCCATTATCAATTGACCGACTCAGATGGTGTGGTGTTGGAATTTATAGATGATTACGAGATTGCTTTTCAAATCAGTGTGTGGTCTAATGATACAAACAAGATACAAAAACAATGGTGGAAAAGTTGCGGTCCATTGACTCGACATTGAAGCAAATGAGTATGTTGAACTACCTTTCAAAGCGTGGAAATATATGACCATATAGTATAATACAGTGTTTGGCAATATCCTATCTAAAGTAGGCAACTTTGCACGTAAAGCAGTTGGTTCAAGTGGGACATTCATAAAAAACTCGGAGACTTCACTGGAAAGGCTTCCAAAGTTCTGGGTCAAGTACCACCACATGTATCTGCTTTGGCTACTATCGCAGGAGATGTGACTGGAAATCAAACTCTTAAAAACATTGGAAGCGTGACAGGAAAACTCGGAGCTATTGCTCAAACTGTGACTCCAAAAGCAGCAGGATTGGCGGGTATGCTTGGACATTCTATGGAAAACTATGGTCGATATGAGAGTTTCAGTCTAACTCGTGATACATATGACCCGAGTTTGTATCAACGATGACCATTTAAACGCAGTAAAATCTTGTTATTTTTCTTGTAGCATAGCATAATGCCTGTTGAAAAGGGAGCGAAAGGAGCACTTAAGAAGCCGTTGATTGTGTATAGACTGAAGATCACTTGTAAGGACCCAACTGAGGATGAAACGGTGTCCGTGATTGAGGACATCCTTGAGTCAGAGGACATACCATCAGTGATGATTGATTTACATGCGCATTACACTTGGTTGTTTGGGGAATACGAAATAGATGATATTGGGAGGATAGAGCTGTGGTCACGCAAAGACTTCAAACATTGGGGCAACTTTAGGGGCTTCTATAAACTCTATGGGGACGGCTCGTGTTTACAACTTTTCAACATCAGTTTTGAGTAAACAAACATTTTCTTTATTTAAATAAAATGCCAACATTCAACAACAAGTTTTACAATTGGAAAGACCCAGATCAAATGAGAGAGTATAACAGATTGTACAGTAGAGAGTGGCGTGAAAAGAACCCCGACAAACACAAGGCGTGTGTTCAACGACACTATGAAAAATTAAAGAGTGACCCTGAACTGTGGCGTAAGCAAATGAAAAATACGAAAACGTATTTCACACCAGAAACAAAAGAAAAGAACCGACAAAGGGCAGCCAAATATTATGCTCAACCTGAAAATAGGGCAAAACACTTGGAACGAGCACAAAAACGCTATGCAAATGACGAAGAGTTCAGAAAGAGATCCAACGAGCGTTCAAAAGCAAGGTATCAGGAACTTAAACGCCTTGCCGAGAAGAAAGTTCCCCTTTGATAAACCGATGATAGTTATTTTTGTGAATGTCACTTTTGTAATGATTGTATGCTGATGTTAAAGATATGACTGTATCAGACACTTCGCAGTGGTGCTTGGGAATTGTCATATTGATTTCCTTTTTTGGTTGTTGTTGGACTGGTTCAACATTGACATTGATATTGAAGGAAGACATTTTACAGGTCATAAAGAAAAATAAAATATGATTTATACACACTGTTTAGCAAGAACTTTTTCTAATTCATCTCGTCTATTACTAATCTTCCAATAAACTTCATCAAGGGTTGGGAAAATGTGAGCAAGTAGGTAGGGAATGTTGTCAGCAAAGTCAAACAATAGTTTATGGAGTTGTTCAATATCATTGAATTTTTGGGTTAATTTGTTCCCAAAATACACAACTTGTTCAGTAGCATCAAGAACCTTTTCAATTCGTAGCTTAATAACCTCTTTTTCTTCTTTTCTACGCATTTCAGCCTGCTTTTGTTCAACTTTCTTTGCCTTTTCCATATCAATGTCTTCTACCTCACATTGAAGTCTGGCTCTCTTTGTGGATTTCGCAAATTCCTTTTCGCATTCGAAACTGATTTCATACTCTTCAAATGTTGGGATTGTAATTGTGTAAGCCAATGGGATTTTGAACTTGGTTATGATTGAATTAACTATATTTACTTGTTTTGGTGTCAATTCTTTTCCATTGTCAAGTTGAGAAAGAACACTGGGCAAAACTTCTGTGTTGAAGGTGGGTTTTCTATCACGAGCCCACTCAAGAACACCAAGTATATTGCTCTTTTGATATTCCGCATACTCCTTGTATCGCCTATTCCACAACATTACTGATGAACTGTTTGTTGCCTTCTCGCACTCATCGTCACACCAAATGCTTTAACAATTTTAAGGATTTTAAGTTTATCTTCACCATAGTATTCCTTTAATTACTTAACAACCTCGGCGTAAAACTACATAAGAATAAAATGTATTCTAATATTAAAACAATGGCACCCAAAAAGAAGACACTAGCAAAGAAAAGACACCAGAACTCACTAAATCAATCACCCTTGAAAAAGAGTTGGAAGGAATTGAAAACCTCCCCAACGCTCTTGGTTCAAAGAGAATATGGCGAAATAACCTTTTTCAGCTCGTCGCCACTTGGAAAGAACTTGATGATGATATGACGAATGAAGAACGAGCAATCAAACTGAAAGATGTTGATGTTATGATCATTATCAAAGACTTTCAACTCTTCTGTGACATCGTTGAAAACAAGATTGTCAATAAGAACACTGGAGCAAGTATCAGCCTCGAAACTCGTAAGCAATACTATATCGCCATTCTACCCATCATCGGCAGGGGGGGTGTCATTAAGGTTGATGAAGACCTACTTAAACAATACACTGACAAAAAGGTTGAATATGAAAAACTATCCCACGAAGTCCGCAAACTCAATATATAACTCAATATATATAATATAATAATAATATATATAACTCAATATATATAATAAAACTGTAAATGAAATTGAGTTTTGTTTGAGTATTGTTTGAGTATACACGGGCACCATGGGAAGTTCGATGGAGCACGATGCCAGGAGTGACTTAAAGCGCTTAAAAGACAGCAATGGCGATAAAGTTATAGATCCTAGCGTCCTTCAGGCCCTGGAGCAGGCGCTGGGACCGGCACTGGCGCAGCAGCAGCAGTTCCACAAGCAGCATCAGGAGCAGTACGGTACGCTTCTGTCCAAGCTCGATGTGTTCTCTGGGCAGGTGCAGGGGGAGATTAACAGCGCCAAGGCGACTGCGTGAGTCCTCACGGACAATGTGCAGCGCCTCGAGGCCACTGTGCAGCAGCAGGGCCGTGGCCTCGATTTTCAGGAGGAAGAGTTTTTGGATTACCGTAGCAGTGGGGCAGCTCGCATTCTAGATGACCTTACGGTCTGCATTGGGCCTTTAGAAAAGATAGGGGATGGGACCGGGATGCAGTTCCAGCAGCAGCAGCACTACCACTGCTTGCGCCAGGCAGGGGAGGCCTTCCAGGCACTTGCAGCACCGCTTGTGCAGGCAGCAGGGGGTGTTGAGAAGGTGTTAGGCAAGAGTTATGTGCAGTATGGCAGGACGAACGTGCACCTGGTGGCAATGCTGCCATCAGTGCTGTTCAAGTATGAGCTATTCAGGTACCAGCGGCAGATGAAGGAGGTGTTTGGCTTCTCCTTCTGGCCAAACAGGACAGCAGGCGAGCTGCGTGCTCAGCGTGAGATTCAGAACCACAACAGCTTCAAACTGGAGCTCAGCAAGGCGCCGGAGGGCACCAAGCCGCGCTTCAGGTTTGGGCGCTGTGTCATTGGCAGGCGCACTGCAGACTCGGTCGTCTGGAGCAGGCGCCACATCTTGAAGCTGGGCCGGCATGCAGCAGAGCCTCCAATTGAGCTAGACACAGACCAGTGCGATGCTGACATGGCAGCTGGGCCGGCAGCAGCGCATGCAGCGGCAGGAGTGGCGCCGTATCTTCTCATGCATTTAACAACAAACCACAGCCCCACACAAGCCAGCCACATTAAAACCACGCATTATTACTCAATCTTGCGCAGCGCACCTGCACAAACAGCGACATGTTCAGCTGCTACGAGCACAGATTGAGCAACATACAACACAGTTTTGTACAGGGCAGCAGGCGCGTACAAAACAGCCGAAGCAACTCAATCATGTGCAACGCACCTGCACGAACAGCGACATGATCTCTGGCTCTGGCAGTCGCTGGCCGCTGCGCTGCTTGAGAAGGACCGTGAGGTCCCCCGCGTTGCAGTACTCCATGACGATGTTGATGTACACGTCATCCATGAAGCAGTCGTGGTACCTGCAGAGCAGCAGCAGCAGCCGCAGCAGCAGCAGCACGACGAGTCAACAATGCGCAGTACTCCATGATGATGTTGATGTACACGTCATCCATGAAGCAGTCGTGGTACCTGCAGAGCAGCAGCAGCAACAGCACATGCACGAGTTACAATGCGCTCGCATGCAGAGGAAGAGACGATGTTGATGTACACATCAACACAGCAGCCCTGCTGACCAGCACCTCCACCACCTCTGCTGTTGCAACTACACTGATGCTGCAGCTACAACAGCAGGACTTCACTGTGTTTTTAGTATCAAAGTTTGATCTGTGTTTTCCTCACTAATGCTTGATCTGCGATGCGCTGCGCTCACTTGACAATGTTTGGGTGGTTGAACTTTGCCAGCACCTCCACCTCGTCCATGGTGGCCGCCTTCTGCTTCTGGCTCAGGCTGGTGGTCTTGATCTCCTTCACAACCACAACCTTCCCGTCAGTCAGGCGGCGAGCCCTGCAGCAGCAGCAGCAGTGAAGACATGACAGCAATGTCAGCAGAGATATGCAGCGGACATCAGGGACATTCTGATCTCCTTCACAACCACAACCTTGCCGTTAGTCAGGCGGCGCGCCCTGCAGAGCAATGCACATGCTGCTGCCAGTTGGGTGACTTGCAAGCTGCTGCGGGGTCCCCGTCAGCTGCTGCTGCTGCTACTGTGCCGCCTAATCACGACTGCTTACAAGGGATGCCCCTGCTAGCTCCAAACAACATCCCTGCATATGACCGCTGCTTGCACTGCAAGTGGTCCGTCACTGGTCCTGCAAGCAACTTGTGTCCTGCTTCACAGCAGCGCACCTGCACACACGGCCGAAGCCCCCAGAGCCAATCTCGTCCTGAATTTTGTACTCCTTGTATAGCCACTGATGCGGCCGCGGCTGCACCAATGCCTGTGAAACATGGCCACCGCCAGAATCCTCTGACATATCACTGGCCCCGCTGGACGTGCGCTGCGGCCGGCTGCTCTTGCTCGCCTGCTGGTCATGCTGCTTGTTGCTGCTGCTGTTGGCCGCATCATCCTTTGTCTGCTCGACACTCTGAGCCAAAAGCTGCCAACCTGAAAGTAAAGATAAACAGCAAAGGAGATGGGTCTCGGTGCGGCACCAGTCAGGCCTAGCAAGGTAATGGTATGCTGCACGCCTCTTCCAGGCGAGACGCAGCTCCCGTGCAAGGCGCTGCACACGCTGAAAATCGCAAGTTTTACATGCGCAACATCAACGTCAACTCAGCAAACACAGACCAGCAACCTGGCCATGCATTAGCTGCAGTGTACGCCCTCCCCTTGGGCACAGCTTGAAACTGTGAGATCGTACGCGCGGACCCCCTGTAGCTGCTGGCATACGTTTATAAGGATACATCAGGGACAAGTCAACCACAGGCATCGTCCTTCTGGGCGAGAGCACACGATGGTAAGCCTGCACTCCATTTGCTCCACCTGCGGCTCAGCTCACCTGTAAGGGTTCCAATGCTTTGCCGGCGAAAGTTTGCTCGATCTACCTCCATAGCATCCATCTTTGCAGCCTGGCCAAAGCTTACTCCCAACACATCGGCTCAGGGTAAGCTTGCAAGGATAAAAATCGCGTTAAAACAGGCCGCCCAGTGTATTTCAATCATGATCCACAAGAATGCTGCGAGTCGGCTTGTCCTCATCAGCGCATGTAGCGGGCCTTGGGGGTTAAGTGCGCGGAGGCAAAGGGCAAATTCAAACTCTGCTGAACCCATCAAACCAATTGATGTGAACGGCTGATCCTCTGTACTGGTGCCAGCCATCAAGAGTCGCCTTACCGATGAAGTTCCCTGCAGTGGACTCCGACACCTGACTGATGCCGACGAACGCCCGAGCCTGTATTCCATTTCAAAGCAAATTTGCTGCTGATTTACTGTACGTGCGAGGCACGCCGGTCGACGCGTCAGGGAGAAGCCCACATCTGGTCAACCCACTCTGCAGCACAAGCAATCTGCCACCGTGGAAGTTGGAGCAGTGATGGTGCTGCAGCAGCAGGTAGACGCGCTCAAGCAACAGCTGGAAACTGTTTGGGTCAGGTGAGCCGCTGCAGTATCTTGCTGCCAGTGATGTGCCTGGTCCTGCAGCATACATATGATGGCAGCGCCACCCGGGTTGCGCTACAAATTGCAGCAGCTGGATCGCAATGACCTGTTAGCTGTGCGGACCAGAATTGCATGTGGCATTGTGCTGTACCTGTAAGACATACATGGCACTTGCCACTGGTAGTGGGCCTACGCATCTCAGAGTCTGGACGAATCTGTGCATGCAAGTGGACTGCGCCATAGGCCTGCTGTTGAACTATGCAGCAGCAAGCATGCACCAGTTGTTGCTGCACTGATCTAAGCTGTTGCCGACCATCATATGTCTTGGCCGAGGCAACACGTGCTGGCCACTGCAGTGTGACGGTATCAGGCTGAGTGCATGCTGCTGCTGTCACTGCTGTTCTTGCAGCACTGGCATGCACATCCCATTTGCAGAACTGGACGTACAGGACCAAATTGGTGGTGCGATATCTTGAGCATGCCATCCCTTATAGCGGCATGACAGCACTGATGGATGCCAGGAACAGTCGTGGTCGTGCTACACATCTGAAACATGGAACAACTTGTTGAATGCAGCTGCAGAACAGCTGCTGAGTAGCAGCTACAGCGCAACAGCAGCAAAGCCGACCGCGCCACCATGGTGCCCGCAGGCCATGCAAGACAATTGCGCAGCAGCTGCACCATGGTTCCATTAACTTGCATCCGATGCATGGATGAGTCATCCAGCGTTCCTGCAAGCAGTTGACTGACCCTGGTATGTACCTGCAGGCGGCGGTTACTCCCTGGTGTATCGGGGTTTATGGCATGGCACGCCTGTGGCTATCAAGCGCTGGTTCAACCCGCAGCTGCAGGAAGATGTGCAGGAGGAGTTCAGGTGGGGCAGTAGCCACAGCCTAGGGGTGTCTCTGCCGCAGAGCAGTGCTTTTCTGCTAAAGGGCCGCTGTTTTTACAGCCTACGGCACAGCAGCTTACGGCGCAGCAGTGTGCTTCTTCACTGTGCAAGGCAGCAGCTGCCTGGCGCATGTGACAGCAGAACAAACAGCACCGCCATAGCAGTGCAGGCCTGTCCTCGGGGAGGGCTGCAGCAGTGCTATGAAAACATGCTTCATGCAGGATCAGTCTGCTGAGTGCTGCATCTTGCTGTGTCATATGTGTCATGGCAGCAAGGCTTTGGCTGATGTTTCATGACAAGATGTGATATGGTGCTTGCAGGCAGGAGGTAATGACGCTGCAGCAGCTGCGCCACCAGCACGTTGTGCAGTTCCTGGGCGCATGCATGAAGGCACCCAACCTGTGCCTAGTCACAGAGTACATGCTGCACAGCCTGCACAGCGTGCTGTACGAACAGCAGGCCGTAACACTGGACAGGAAGCGGTAAGCAGCAGCTGTGGCTTGCAGCGTACATT
Source organism: Tetradesmus lagerheimii (assembly GCA_902809745.2). Classification (NCBI taxonomy): domain Eukaryota; kingdom Viridiplantae; phylum Chlorophyta; class Chlorophyceae; order Sphaeropleales; family Scenedesmaceae; genus Tetradesmus; species Tetradesmus lagerheimii. The sequence continues at coordinate 116,566 of CADDIJ020000063.1, forward strand.
GGAGTTGGAGTTGTACAACCACAGACTGGCGCGTCAGATACAGCTTCTGTGTATGTACAGCTGAACATGTACAGCGTACAGCAAACGCAGCTAGGCAAGAGGCCAAAATTCAACAGCCTGCGCTCAACGCACGGCAGTTTGCATTGAGTGCAATGCACCAGTGTGGTTGTGCTGGGGCCCTTGCACTGCTGTGGCTTCTCTAGCCTCACTGCAGCACCCCACCCCAGCAGCAGCAGCATACAGGACAAAGCTCGCACGCCTGACAGTCAGCAGTAGGCCTGCAGAAACAGCCACCGCTGTTCCTGCAACTGCCTGCAGGGTGCTGTCACTTGCAGCAGACATTGCACGTGCGCTGCTGTACCTGCACCATGTGGCCAAGCCTGCTGTGGTGCACCGTGATGTGAAGCCAGCCAACTTCCTGCTTGATAGGGCCTGGCGAGTGAAGATTGCAGACTTCGGACTGGCAGCCAACAGCAGCAAGCAGGTGAATGCCCCTGGACTCAGGGTTTGCATGCTTTGTCGAAGCACGGTGAAAGATGGTAGGCAGAGTTCAGGAGCGCGTGCGTGGCTATCAGGCTATGGAGCCTTGGAGCTGCACCTTGATTGCCACACAGTGCTGAACTCTGATGTGGAGCAGCAGCACATAGCTTATGCCGCATTGAATGCGGCTGCATGCAGGATGCAGTAGGACCTGCTGCTCTGCATAGGCCAGCTCCTGCCAAGCGTACCCTTCTCTTAGAACTTTTTTGTTGGTTACAAGGGGGGCAAAATATACTGGCTGGCCATACACAGCAATCAAGCGAACCATTCTCTTACAACTTCACTGTGTTCCGGTGTGGAGACCTGTTCTATCACAGTGGATGCAGCCTAAGGTACGCAGCACTGCTCAGCACTGAGGGCCGCAGGCTGGTAGGACCTGCCCCAGCACCACCACTGGTGCAACCCATTCACTCCACTTCTCATAACCCACTGCATGCAGGCCAACGCAGGCACGCCCGGCTACATGGCACCTGAGCTGCTGCAGGCAGGCAAGCCTTACAGCGCCAAAGTAGACGTGTATGCCTTTAGCGTGATGCTGAATGAGATGCTGGCGCGCAGCCCGCCATGGTCCGGCATGACAGCAGCCGACATACGGCGCCAGGTGAGCCTGCCAGAGTGATGGTTGCCATAGATGTAAAAAGCGTCTGGTCGGGCATGGCAGCAGGCGACATACGGCGCCAGGTGAGCCTGCCAGAGTGATGGTTGCCACAGATGTGAAAACGTCTGGTCTGGCATGGCAGCAGGCGACATACGGCGCTAGGTGAGACTGCCAGAGTGATGGTTGCCATAGATGTGAAAACGTCTGGTCGGGCATGACAGCAGGCAACATACGGCGCTAGGTGAGCCTGCCAGAGTGATGGTTGCCACAGATGTGAAAACGTCTGGTCGGGCATGGCAGCAGGCGACATACGGCGCTAGGTGAGCCTGCCAGAGTGATGGTTGCCATAGATGTGAAAACGTCTGGTCGGGCATGGCAGCAGGCAACATACGGCGCTAGGTGAGCCTGCCAGAGTGATGGTTGCCATAGATGTGAAAACGTCTGGTCGGGCATGGCAGCAGGCGACATACGGCGCCAGGTGAGCCTGCCAGAGTGATGATTGCCGTACCGTACCGCACTTGCTGTTGTACTTGCTGTTGTGCACCGTACCGCATCCTCTGAACCTAGTAGGCAGGGTTGTGGGCTATGCTGCGGTTGCAGTGTGTGGCGCCAGGTGAGCCTGCCAGCTGGCCGTGCTGTTGTGCACCGTACCGCATCTTCTTAACCTAGTAGGCAGGGTTGTGGGCTTTGCTGCGGTTGCAGTGTGTGGCGCCAGGTGAGCCTGCCAGCTGGCCGTGCTGTTGGGCCGCATCCTCTGAACCTAGTAGGCAGGAGTGCGGGCTGTCCTGTGTTTGCAGTGTGGCGTGACAAGGGGGCGGTTGCTCACACGGCATGCTACATAATTTGGCAATAAATTGATCAACAGCCTGTGCATATGTTTATCGTATTTTATCAGCCAAGGCATGACATTTCACTCGCAGGCCTCTCAGCAATGATCTCACTGCTACGCAGCTACAGCTACAGCTACAACATGTGAGTTCGCTCACATCCCTACTAGACAACTCTATCTGCTGTCTCCCTCTGTGCGCAGGTGATTGCAGGGCAGCGGCCACCTGTTGACGTGTCAGTGCCGAAGCAGCTGCAGGACCTCATCGGCAGCTGCTGGGACCAGCAGCCAGAGCAACGGCCAGACTTTGTCGCCATCTTAGAGCAGCTGAACGCGATGCTCAAGCAGTTGTAGCCCTCTGGCGCCAGCTTGTGTATGCATGACAGGTAGAGGGAAAGCCGTGTTTTAGGTAGACACGTGTAGATAGTGTTTGGGACGCACGTTTGTGATCATCACTGTCACTGTCAAAACGACGATTAAAAGCATGTCTGCGTGTTGTGGTTGCTGTGGCTTAATAATGCTATATTATGTCTGATGTAACGTTCAGGAGACTGATGGAGGTCGACCTTGTGCTGAAGCTGGCATGGGAGCGGGCTGCTGATGTTTGACCACAGCCTGATGGAATTGTCACTGCAGGATGACTGACGAGTTCCCTGCCCATGTGACAAGTCTCAGCATCACATCTTTGTGGAGGTAGCTCTCAAATAGCTACAATGGCTGGTAAAACTACATGTGTGTGGTTCATCGTTCACGGCTGGCACTAGTACGGACCCAAGTGCTGTAAAGTGCTTTCCACTGCTGCTGGAGTGCTGTCGGTGACCTTTCAGTTGCGGCTCCTGCGCTCAGGCGCACTCGAAATCATGACTGATGGTAAGGCGCAGTAAGGCAGCCTAGATTAAGCCGTGCTTGCTGCGAGCCAGCCCGTGTCGGCGGGTGCTGCGTGACCTGTACACGTAAACTAGCTGGTCTCGGGTTGCAATCGCAACAGGTTTTGGTCAAGTATGCCATGACTCTGCTATACTGCATTTATGAGCTCGAATTTCGGAAGTCAGCCATGAGTGACCTGAGCAGCAGCAACTTCACTCACTCCTGCTGTGCTTGCTGCTGCTCCAACCCTCGCTCTCCATGCACGCAGCAACAGCAGCTGCAGACGCAGTGGACGTTCAGCCAGCTGCTAAGAAGCTGAAAACCGCAGACTGTGGCACAGCAGATGTGATCAGGCAGTCGCTGCTGTCAGATGACTCCCGCAGGGAGCTACGCACGCAGCACGACAGCGCAGGCCCCTACACACACGTAGTGCTCAAGGACTTGGTCAATGACAAGCTGCTTCGTGCTGTGCGGGATGAGGTCATCCACAACATCTCAGCAACGTACAAGGAAACGGACCTGTTCAAGGTGTTCCAGACAGGTAGGAGGCAGGCAGCAGTCTTGCATGAACTGCTGGGTGGCTGCGCAAAAAGCAGCAGCAGCTGCAACAGCCTTGCAGGAACTGCTGGGTGGCTGCACAAAAAGCAGCAGCAGCAGCAGCAGCAAACGAAGGGGCAGCACTGCAGTGAGCTGCTAGCCGTACTACATTGATCTTTGAGTTGTTTGTAAGCAAGCAGCAGCTGTGAGTTGGCTGATTGCTGCTGCGCGTGGGCTGGGTGGGCTGTGCTGTGACAGACCCACCGCAGAAGGTCGCGCAATGTCACACCACATGCACACCAGCAACAGTTGTAGCACGCAGCACGTAACAGCACCTAATGCTCTGTATGTCCTCGTCGCTGTAGCACATGCTAACCAAAATTTTACGCTGTTATAACGCCTGCAGGTGATTTGGCCAACATGGATGCACGGGACCCTGAGTCAGCTGCCTGCGCTGGTGGCGCCAACGCTCTATATGCCTTCATCATTGTAGCACATGCTAAGCATGATGTTTCAACGCTGTTATAACGTCTGCAGGTGACTTGGCCAACATGGATGCACGTGACCCTGAGTCAGCAGCAAAGCTGCCTGCGCCTGTGGCCTAACGCTCTACATGCCTTCATCGTTGTAGCATATGCTAAGCATGACGTTTCAACGCTGTTATAACGTCTGCAGGTGACTTGGCCAACATGGACGCACTGGACCCTGAGTCAGCAGCAAAGCTGCCTGCGCTCATTGCGCTGCGTGGGGCCATCTACTCGCAGGAGTTCAGGCAGTGAGTATTGTTGTAAGAAGTTACAGCAAGGTTGCGGTGCATACAGTACAGTTGTACTGAGTACAGCAGGGCGGCAGTGATGTTGACCCAATAGCAGCAAGCACAGCAGTGCAGCAGTGCATGCAGCAGACTTGTGACAGCATATGGCTGGTGACAGCATGGCGCTGCGTGGGGCCATCTACTTGCAAGAATTGAGGCAGTGAGTGACACCAAGGCAGTGAGTGACACCAAGGGTGCAGCGCATACATACAGTAATAATGCTTACAGAGTAGTAATCACAGCAGGGCTGCAGTGATCACAAAAGGGTTGCAGCAAGAACAGCAGTGCAGCAGTGCATGCAGTAGACTTGTGGCATCATATGGCTGGTGACAGCATGGCGCTGCATCAGCGTGGGGCCATCTACTCGCAGGAGTTTAGGCAGTGAGTGGCAGCAGGGCTGCGGTGCATACAGTATCACAGTTGTACTGAGTAGCAGTAGACTGGTGACAGCATATGACTGGTGACAGCATATGACTGGTGACAGCATATGACTGGTGACAGCATGGCGCTGAGTAACAGCAGGGAGGCAGTGATTTTGACCCAATAGCAACAAGCACAGCAGTGCAGCAGTGCATGCAGTAGACTGGTGACAGCATATGGCTGGTGACAGCATGGCACTGTGTGGGGCCATCTACTCGCAGCAGTTCAGGCAGTGAGCATTTTTTATCCATTCACAGCAAGGTTTCGGTGCATACAGTACAGTTGTACTGTACGGTCTGAACTGTACAGTCTGAGCACATCAGGGCGGCAGTGATCACAACAGGGTTGTAGCTAGCACAATGTGGCTGGAGTCCAGGCAGTGAGTGACAGCAGGGTTGCAGTGCATACAATAGATTTGGTTACAGAGTATTGAATACAGCAGGGCTGCAGTGATCGCAACAGGGCTGCAGTGAGCACAGCAGTGCAGCAGAGCATGCTGCAGACTGGATGCATAATATCAGCATGGTGTTGGGGCTTGGCAGTTGTTGGTTGCTGCTATTGCTGCTCCTCCTGTCTTGCTGCAGCTTTCTTGTTGACGATGTGACATAGCAGCTGCACCTGCCACCATTGGTACATGCACAGCTGTGTATTGCAATGGCAGCAGGCCAGCGAGATTCATTTGGCACCTTGCTGCTGCTGCTGCTGCTGTCTTGCACCGCTGCAGGTTTGTTGAGGACATCACTGGCGTGGGTGACCTTTCTGGTGACAAGACAGACCTGTCCTGCAACGTGTATGCGCAGGTGGGGCGCAACATCATCACATTACCTTCTTCTTCTTCTTCTTCTTCTTCTTCTTCTTCTTCTTGCTTCTTGCTTCTTGCTTCTAGGTACCTTCCATTACATTCACTACATCACATTGCATGCTCTACACAACCAGGAGTCGGCCCCCAGTCATCATCACCGCGCAGCTGCAGATTAGCAGTGCCTCATTGCCAGCGGGTTGCATCGGGGCAGCTCTGCAACTTCAGCGCTGGTATGGCGCTGGTATGTGGACAGTGTGAGCCGTGCAGCAGAAAAAATGTGCAGCATTTGTGACTTGTGGAGGACAGAGCGTTACGAACATCTGCTGCTGCTTCCTGTGTACGCCGCTTTCCACCTTACAAGTTCGTTTGCTCCTGGGGTGCATGCTGCAGGGTGGCCATGTTAGGAGTCCCAACCCGTCGCTTTAAAACAGTATAAAGTAGCCCGCCAAAAAAAGAGTTTTCGGCTCCGTTTTTGTTGAATAGCGTATCTTTCGAAAGCTAATGAAAATGAGTAATCCTTGCGCAACCACGATGATGCACGGATGGAGGACGGCAAGTCATCAATGTCTGCTGTTTCAAGTTTTTGTCACACATGCCGCTTCTGTCTTCTTCCATTGCAGGGTGGTCACCTGCTGAACCACGATGACGTGATCGGCACGCGTGCGGTGTCGTTCATCATCTACCTGACAGACCCGGACGACCCCTGGACTGCAGAGGATGGTGGTGCTCTGGAGTTGTACCCACTAGTAGAGGGTGAGTGGACCCTGTGTGTTGTTATTTTGTGTTTGTATTGCCGTATGACATGTTGTGATGGATGTGTAGGCGTGCGCGCACTGGCCATCGCACTTTTCTGCGGTGTTTCGCCTTTTCAGATCGCCTCACGAGCTCCCGCCATTCGCGCAATGTTCAATCATCCTACTGCTGCCTTGCTGGGTGGGGGTGCTCTGGAGTTGTACCCACTAGTAGAGGGTGAGTTTACCTGTTATATTGACTCTGGGTTGCTGTTGTGACATGTTCTGACGTACGTGCAGGCGTGCACACACCAGGGAGCTGCAGAACACGCTTTTGAGGTCTTTCAAATTTGCTTGTCGCCTCAAGAGCTCCGTCACCCGTGCAACGTCTACCCGTGCAAAGTCCAAAGATCCTACTGCTGCTGCTGCAGGCAAGCCGCACACGCCTGGTGTGGCGCCCACCACCAGCCACCTGCCCGCCTAAGTTTCACTGCCTGCCTATGTTTCTCTGCATGATCGAAACATCTGCAACTCTGCTGCTACTGCTGCTGCTGCAGGCAAGCCGCACACCCCGGTGGTGGCGCCCACTACTAGCCACCTGCATGCCATGCTACATGTGGCATATGTTTCACTGCCAAGTCACAACGCTCGCAACTCTGCTGCTGCTGCTGCTGCTGCTGCAGGCAAGTGGCACACGCCTGGTGTGGTCCCCACCACCAGCCACCTGCCTGCCTTTTAATCATTGCATGATTGCTAAGCAACAATCGCAACATCTGCAACTCTGCTGCTGCTGCTGCTGCAGGCAAGCCTCACACGCCTGATGTTGCTCCCACCACCAGCCACCTGCCCACCTGGAACAGCATGGCCATGTTCGTGGTGCAGCCGGGCAGGAGCTTCCACAGCGTGCAGGTGCGGCGTCAAATTTGAATCACATATAACAACCCTGGACCCTGGCTGTGAATCCTTGTGACACAGTTTGTTATGCACATGCTTTTGTAGTGTTCGTGCAGCCAGGCAGGAGCCTCCACAGCGTGCAGGTGCACCTGGATAACCCCGTCTATTCAATATGTCGTGGCTCAGTTGTTGGTTGTATGTTGGATACTCTGGTGAAAACATGCTTTCAGAGCGTTGGATACCCTGGTGAAAACATGCTTTCAGAGCGTTGGATACCCTGGTGAAAACATGCTTTCAGAGCGTTGGATACCCTGGTGAAAACATGCTTTCAGAGCGTTGGATACCCTGGTGAAAACATGCTTTCAGAGCGTTGGATACCCTGGTGAAAACATGCTTTCAGAGCGTTGGATACCCTGGTGAAAACATGCTTTCAGAGCGTTGGATACCCTGGTGAAAACATGCTTTCAGAGCGTTGGATACCCTGGTGAAAACATGCTTTCAGAGCGTTGGTGCAGCAGGGCAGGAGCTTCCACTGCGTGCAGGTGCGGGGGTTGCTGTGAATGAAGCCGCTTTTGATCATGCACCTTGGTGACACAGTGTGTCTTGCACATGCGTTTAGAGTGGTGGTGCAGCCAGGCAGGAGCTTCCACAGCGTGCAGGTGCACCTGGATAAGTCAGCAACAACCCTCGACCCTAGGTTGTTGGCGTTTTGGAGTGTGCGGTGCAGCCAGGCAGCAGCTTCCACAGAGCCAATGCCACAAGTCAATTATGTCAATGTGTCTTCCGCTGGTGCTTGCAGGAGGTGCTGTCTGCTGAAAAGCAGCTCTTTTCCATCAGCGGCTGGTACCAAAAGTCGAACTTGACGATGTTTGACTGATGTGTGCTGCATGTGTCTGCTGCTGCTGCTGCTGCTGGTTGCAAAAGGTGCTGTCTGGTGACAAGCCGCGCTTCTTCATCAGCGCTTGCATACGATGATGCAATGCTACAAGTAAAATATGTCCATGTTTGACCTATTTCTGCTGCTGGTGCTTGCTGCTGGTGCTTGCAGGAGCTGCTGTCGGGGGAGAAGCCGCGCTTTTCCATCAACGGCTGGTACCACAAGGCCACGCTACAAGCCTATCATCTGTCTCTTTACCTTATCTATGCTGCATACGTCTGCTGCTGCTGGTTGCAAAAGGTGCTGTCTGATGACAAGCCGCGCTTCTCCATCAGCGCTTCCATACGATGATGCAATGCTGCAAGTAAAATATGTCCATATTTGACCTATTTCTGCTGCTGCTGCTCGCAGGAGGTGCTGTCTGCTGACAAGCCGCGCTTCTCCATCAGCGGCTGGTACCACAAGGCCACGCTTCAAGTCAATTTGTTGAAGTTTGACTTGTTGCTGCTGGCTGTGTCTGCTGATGCTGCTCGCAGGAGGTGCTTTCTGCTGAAAAGCCGCGCTTTTCCATCAGCGGCTGGTACCACAAGGCTATGCTACAAGTCAAACTTGACGATGGTTGACTTTGTTTTGCTGTTTGCGTCTGCTGCTGCTTCTTGAAGTCAAACTTGTCGATGTTTGACCTTATGTCTGCTGCATGTGTCTGCTGCTGCTGGTGCTTGCAGGAGGTGCTGTCTGGTGACAAGCCGCGCTTTTTAATCAGCGCTTCCACACCATGATGCAATGCTACAAGTCAAATATGTCCATGTTTGACCTATTTCTGCTGCTGCTTGCAGGAGGTGCTGTCTGCTGAAAAGCCGCGCTTCTCCATCAGCGGCTGGTACCACAAGGCTACGCCGCAGCAGGGCAGCGAGCACGCGTCGCTGCAGCAGCTGCAGATGAAGGCGGGAGAGGACCAGATACAGCAGCACACAGAGTTTGAAGGTGATCCAAGTTGCAAAGTATGTACACATGTGGCAGCACAGTTCTTGATCTGGTGCACGCGTCGCTGCAGCAGCTGCAGATGAAAGCAGGAGAGGACCAGATACAGTAGCACACAGAGTTTAAAGGTGAACAGTGCTGCCTAGAGACAGGGCTGGTTACACCCAGATCTAGAGCTGCTGCGTGCCTGTGATAACCGCTTTACTTACCAGCAGCACTGCTCAAGTACCCAGCCAGCAGTAGGTTTTCTGGCAGTACCGTAGCCTGTAGGCAGGCCATTAGCATGATTATTCCATTAGGTACAGGGTTAACCGGCCTGCCTCAGGCAGGAATCACCCCCCTCGCTTTTTGGTACCTCTTTTTTGTCAGTAAAAGAGTAAGAGGCGCCTACTCCCTAACTACAAACGACTACAAACAACTGCGGCACTTGCTTTGCATGTTCGTTTGTTGCAGGCAACAATACCTCTGGCCCCCTGTCAGAGGCTGATCTGCAGCTGCTGCGTGCCTGGGTGAACCCTGCTTACCTCAAGCAGGAGTCGTGGGCCAAGATCCAAGGCAAGATGGAGGCTGATGGCAGTGTGCAGCTGCAGAAGTTCCTACTGCCAGAGGTGAGAAATCCACTGTGAAGAATTTTGTGCTGACAAGATCCAGGGCAAGATGGAGGCAGACGGCAGCGTGCAGCTGCAGAAATTCCTACTGCCAGAGGTGAGAACTCCTGAAGATAATTGTGCTGGCAAGATCCTGCAGGCGGCTGACAGTTCCTGTAAGGTTGAAGGTCAAGGCGTGACAGTTCCTTCACGCTGCAATCCGGCTGCAATCTACGGGGACTACAGCAGATGGCATTCAACAAGCGACGCTGATGGCGACGATCGGATGTACTTGCTTACTATGTTTTCGTATTTGGCACAATGGTGGGCTGCAGGTGGCTGACAAGATCCTGCAGGCAGTGGTGGCGCAGGATGTAGCAGCAGGAGTGTGAAACAAGTACATCTGCGATTGATGTGCTGTGCTCAATGGGTGTGCTGTGCTGTGCCCTGTGTGTGATGTTCTGTGCTCAATGGGTGTGCTGTGCTGTGCCCTGTGTGTGATGTGCTGTGCTCAATGGGTGTGTGTGCTGTGCCCTGTGTGTGTGCTGCAGGTGGCTGGCAAGATCCTCCACGCTGCAATCACGTGGACCACAGCAAATGGCATTCAAAGAGCAACGCTGATGGCGGCGATCGGATGTACTTGCTTACTATGTTTAACTACTTGGCACAATGTTGCGCTGCAGGTGGCTGACAAGATCCTGCAGGCAGCGGTGGCACAGGATACAGCAGAGGGTGTTGGCAGCGGCAAGATACCCAGCTTCACAACAGGATACAGTGAAGGTGAGGCACGTCTGACCAGCCCGATCAAGGCCGAAAAACAATGTATATCATAAATACTTTCCTGATCAAGCAATAGATCAAGGTTTGGGGCCCCCACCAGAAACCTCAAATGGCCACCCTAATCAGGTACTTGATCAGGTGTAATAGGCCTTTTAGGAGTCTGCTAGCACCCCACTAGTGCTGCAGTGAAGCGAATTAGATGATGCGGCCATGCTGCCTTGCTTGCTTTCCAACGGTGCTGGCGGCTACTACGTCGGTGCAAGCATTTTCTTTTGCGCGTACTATGATTCGCGTTCAACCTGTGTGGTGCATGCCATCAAGATGGCGAACGGCCGACGTGTAACTCCACCTCTGTCTTTATGTTCTGCAGACTGGCAGGCAGTGGGTCCCCCCCACAAGCAGCGCTACCTATCATACAGGGGCCAGCCGAAGCAACCAGGCGATGCTGCTGCTGCTGCTGCCACTAGTGCGGGTGGGCTGCTGGCAGCAGCCAAAGCAGCGCTGTTTGAGTCAGGCGCGTTTGCGCGGTTGCTGAAGGCGATGATTGACGTTGAGATTTTAAAGCATGCTGGAGAAGTGCGTCGCTTCAGGGCAGGTGGGGTTCAGTATTCTCACGTAGCTTAGTGGTTCATGGGGACCGACTGTGCTATCACGGCGGGTGTTGAACTCTTGCTGCCTGAACAGGAGTAGCAGATCTCTACTTTCCCTACCACCGCGCAGCAGAATGAGCCTCAAAAGAGGCCAGAGGCCATCAATTCATTTCGTCAAGTATTAGTTACTGAAGCATGCCGGGGAAGTGCGGCGCTGTAGGGCAGGTGGGGCAGCAAAAATGAGCGTCAGAAGACGCCAGAGACAGCTGTGTTGCTTGGCCATCTGACACACATTTCACTGTCGCAATGTTCGGACTGCGATGCACCCCTGTGCTGGACCTTGAAACAGCTACGTGTACCTGCCAAGGTGTGCATGCTGTATGTTATAACCATATATGTTGTGTGCGGAGGTCGGGGTTGACTGACACCACTTGTTGGTGTCATATGTTGCATTCTGTGTTGCTTTGCAGGTCTAAATTATACAGTTGCGCACTACGGTATCATCACCTCAGAGCCACACCTGGACTGCGTGCTGAGCTTTGCAAATGACACCACCTGTTACCGTCATCTGTTAAATTGTATGTTACTTTGCAGGTCTGGACTACACAGTAGCATACTACGGCATCATCACCTCAGAGCCGCGCCTCGACTGCGTGCTGAGCTTCGTAAACGACACCACATGTTGTTGTCATCTGTTACATTGCATGTTACTTTGCAGGTCTGGACTACACAGTAGCACACTACGGCATCATTACATCGGAGCCGCGCCTTGACTGCGTGCTGAGTTTCGTGAACGATTCAACACTCGAGGCAGCTGAGGGCTGGGCGGTTGGTGAAGTGGGTGGCTTTGAAGCATATCTGCTGGCCGATGAAGAGGAGGAGACAGCAGGAGCAGCTGCGGTGTACCGCCAGGTGAATATTCGGCTGGTGTTGGGTTGATGGCTGTATTGCTCAAGCTGAGGGGGTGCTTGTTAGACCTATTTGGCTGCCTTGTGCATGACACCATGTCGAAGGCAGCTTGTCTAATGGTTGTGAAGTGGGCGGCTTTGAGGCCTACCTGCTGGCTGATGAAGAGGAGGAGACAGCAGGCGCTGCTGCGGTGTACCGCCAGGTAACTATTTGGCTGGTGTCGGGACGATGGCTGTACTGCTGCGGCTGATGTTGTGTGCGTTAGGCTTATTCAGCTGCTTTGTGCATGACGCCATGTCGAAGGCAGCTGGTCTAATGGTTGTGAAGTGGGCGGCTTTGAGGCCTACCTGCTGGCTGATGAAGAGGAGGAGACGGCTGGTGCTGCTGCGGTGTACCACCAGGTGATCTCTGCCGCTGGCGAGTGCTGGCCGTGCTGTTGATCTTGCTGTTTTGTTGCTGAGGCAGCGATTTCAAGCATGTGTGGCTGCTGTGTGAGTGACACAACGCCAGAGGCGGCTGAGGGCTGGGCGGTTGGTGAAGTGGGCGGCTTTGAAGCATATCTGCTGGCTGATGAAGAAGAGGAGACAGCCGGCGCTGCTGCGGTGTACCGGCAGGTAAGCGAGTTTTGCTGGTGTCGGGTTGATGGCTGTACTGCTGAGGCTGATGGGGGTGTTTGTTAGACCTATTTGGCTGCTTTGTGCATGACACCATGTCGAAGGCAGCTGGTCTAGTGGTTGTGAAGTGGGCGGCTTTGAAGCATATTTGATGGCAGATGAAGAAGAGGAGACAGTCGGCGCTGCTGCGGTGTACCGGCAGGTGATCTCTGCTGCTTTTGAATGCAGGCAGTGCTGTTGGTCTTGCTGTTTTGTTGCTTCTGAGGAAGCACTTTCAAGCATGTGTGGCTGCTTTGTGAGTGACACAACGGCAGAAGCAGCTGAGGGCTGGGCGGTTGGTGAAGTGGGCGGCTTTGAAGCATATCTGCTGGCAGATGAAGAGGAGGAGACAGCAGGCGCTGCTGCGGTGTACCGACAGGTGATCTCTGCTGCTGTTGGTCTTGCTGCTTTGTTGCTGAGGAAGCCCTTTCAACCCATTTGTTTACAAGTGCTGCTGACCCATCGGCTGCGATGTTCCGTGTTGCGGTGTGCTTGCAGGACGACAATGACAGCGGTGTCATCAATGTTCCTGCAGCCAGCACCACTCCTCGCTTCCGCTGCTACTGTTGCTGATTTGTCCCTTGCTGCGCTGCTCCGTGCTGCGGTGTGCTTGCAGGACGGCAATGACAGTGGCGTGATCAACGTGCCTGCAGCCAGCAACTCTCCTCGCTTCCGCTGCTACTGTTGCTACTGCCAACTCATCACTTTTTGCGCTGAATCGTGCTCTGCTTGCAGGACGGCAACGACAGTGGCTTCATCAACGTGCCCGCAGCCAGCAACACTCCTCGCTTCTGCTGCTACTGTTGCTACTGCCAACTCATCCCTTTTGGCGCTGAATTGTGCTCTGCTTGCAGGACGGCAACGACAGCGGTGTCATCAACGTGGCTGCAGCCAGCAACACGCTCAACCTGCTGATGCGCGATGCAGGGCTGATGCGCTTCGTCAAGTACATCAGCGCAGCAGCGCCAGGCAGCAGGTAGGCCGTTGTTTGATCTGTGAACTGCGTTGTGAATGTTTGTAACACTGTGTGCTTAGATGGGCGAACAGCAGCGCAGAGCTGATGCGCTTGGTCAAGTACATCAGCGCAGCAGCGCCAGGCAGCAGTTGTAACACGACAGAGATTCAAGCACTTCACAGAGACCTCTGAGCACCAGCATTTCATGTCTGAATGCTTGCTTGCAGTCGGCTGCTGATGCAGCGTGCAGCACATGGTTTGGAACTTCTGAGTCCATGCCAAGGCTGTATCTTTGTTGCAGGTGGGATGTTACCATGGAGTATGTGCCCGAGGATGATGGCGTGGACCCTCCAATGCCTGAGTCACCGCAGCAGCCAGCAGAAGCAGCCAACGGGGAAACCAATGGCACAGCGTAATTAGTCTGAGGTCTGTGGCTGCAACTTACGCGTGGTGTGGTCACCGCAGCAGCCAGCAGAAGCAGCGGATAGTGATGTCAATGGGGCAGCGAGGGCTGGAGCTTCCACCGGGTGGATCATCCACCATGATGGCGTTAAGTTTGCTCGCTCTGCCCAACGACCCTGTCATTGGCTCCTAATGGGCGAGATTACTAAGTAGTACCCATGTACTAGTTAGTAACCCCCAAAATGTGGATGCAGCCTGAATCTTGGCGGGCTTGCGGCTCACAGCACGGCCAGAGGGTGGTAATATACAATGCACAACCCAAGTCCCGGCAGGCGGTGTGTTGACGACTTTTTTTTGTTGGTTACAAGTGAGGCAAAATCTACTGGCTGGCCATACACAGCAACCAAGCGAACCTGATTGTCGGAGGCCTGCGGCACCGCTGCCACCAGTAAGACACGCCAAGCGCCCTAATTCCAGGAGGTGCCCAGCACCCGGACCAAAAACAGCGGAGGAGCCCCCACACCCCCGTTGGTGTGCTACAGCCTCTACGTCGCGACTTGACCGTCATGACGTCATCATGTTTGAGACGACTTGACCGTCAAGACGTGACGTCATCATGTTTGAGCTGTTTGGTGAGCGTGCGATGTATCACCTGCAACTCTTTGCCTTGGCTCTTGCAGGCTCAGGCGGGCTTGCATGGTTCTGATGTACCTCCCCCCTGGGTTGCAGGACTTGAAACTTGTTCAAGTGACGGTCAGTGGTAGCTGCTGCGCAACCCGGTCGTCGTGAGCACATCCGAGTGTCGGACACTGATGTTGTTGGGAGGAAGAACTTCTTGTCTATTCTTCCGGGGCGACGGCGTCGCAACGCAGGAGCGGGCCTGAAGAAGGAAAGAAGCCCAGGGGCGGGCAGAAAAAGACGGGGGTTTCATGGTGTGCACAGGAGACTTTGGGCGGGCCTAAGGAGAAGAAGAAGAGGGGTTACATGGTGTGCATAGGCAACTACGCCGCAACGAACACCCGAAAACAAAAGAGGGCTGCTAGAAGTTCAGCAGAAAAAACAGGCTGTCACCCAAAGGAGGCCCACCCCGAGAAAGCCTCTGCGTGTGAGACATGACACGTGGCTCTGCTGGCAGAACCGTCATACTCACAACACTTTCTCTCTTCATGACCACTAATTTGTATGACAAGGATACCAACACTATAGGCTGTGTAACTAACTAACTAACTAACTAACTAACACGCAGTGTAGATTCTATTGGGACATGTAGCAGAAACTATTTTGTGCGACGTATTCACTCTCGCGCCGGCCCCCCAGGGGCCCCACAGGGGTGTTTTTTAACATAGGCCCAATTTAATTATTTAATTGTAACTCGTTTGGGATATGTGCTGTGATGTGCATTTTGGACCAGCAGGTTTGCACCCACATGCTCCAGGCCAAACATTTTCTAAGGCGGCGTCTGGCAGCATCCTCTGCACAATTGTGCACACGTACGTTGGAGTGTTTTGGTGTAACTTTGGCCCTGGACCTGGGGATAAAGCATCCTCATACAGACACTTACTTCTCGATCAGCTGTATCTTTACCTGTTTGTTTAATACGCAGAGCTGCAGAGCTGCACGAGTTGGTGAACGATTCATCCAGGCCTTGAGGGTGAACGCTCTGTGGAGGCAGCAGCAGGCGCACGACACCGCACCTTTGAACGTGTTTTGGCACATTCATGCTTGTGAGGCAGCACGCTTGTGGTTCCAGGTGGGCGCTCCCATCGATCTCTGTTTACGAGATTGTGCAAGGCAGTGCTCTGAGAATCAGCAAGACGTCTGCAGACGCACCATCAACGCAACCAATAGCCTTGAACTCAGAAATATGCGCAGCTGCACGTACTAGGACGTGGGCAGCACGAAGCTTGCACACCCACCAGCACGCTTGCGGTGACAGGGAAGCAATGGGCAAGCTGATAACTTGAATGACCGTAATATCAATATCATAGCAACCCAACGTGTCCTTGATGCCCTTTCATCAGCAGTGACGTGCTGACTCGTACTCACCTACTGTGGTACCTGCCACCGAGGGCATCTCACCGCATGCTGACTGTGACCAGTCCCTACCTTGTGCCATTGCCGTCATCTCAACAATGCACCGCAGACTCAGCAGCAGCTGCACCAAGATCGGCACCAGAGGGATTGCGCTGAGGCCTGCACCACCAGCAGCAGCAGCAACAGTAGCAGCTCGCAGGCGGGTGACTGCCGTCACTCGAGTTGCCACTCCCAGCAGCAGCAGCGGAGCAGGGATTCACAAGCGCGGCCAAGACACACCATCTGCTGCTGCAGTGGAGACAATGCAGACAACTCAGCAGGGCAGTGGCGCTCCAGCACAGAAGGTATGTCGCCTGACCTGCGCCTGACAGTCAGTGAGTGGCACTGACGCAGTGGCACTTGTCCTGCTTCCTCCATACATCCCGTACCTGCGTGCTTTTGCGAGACGTACACATGCTTTGCATGCACTTGGTGCTGCATGACTAAGTGACAAAACGATGTTACGCCCTCAAGCCAAACAGTGCTGCTCAGTGCAAGCAGTGCAGCTACCTGCATGACCAGGCTGCACTGTCCTGCAAGTACTGGGTGCTGCATTGCCAAGGGTTTGGAAACAATTGTACATGCTTGCTGCTTTCATGTGCCATCTAATGCCAGTCGAACGATGGTTGTAATGACTGAACACATCATCATGTGTCATCAGCAACTGCTCTTTGCTGCTCACACAAGGCAGGCCGGCAAAAACCTAGCCCGGTGGCTGGTCAACGAGACAGACTCGGTCAAACTTGAGCTGGAGCAGTACAGCAAGGACTTCCTGGCGTTCTGGAAGGACCAGAGGGCCGTGTACTGGCAGCAGGTGGCAGCAGCCAAGCAGGCCTTTGACAACGAGCAGAAGAAGAGTGATGGGGTGCGAAGCCTGCTGTTGCTTGCTGTGAATACACACTGTGAATGACGCCAAGCAGAGTTTTATGCCTGGGCCAGCAACCAAGCTGCTGTTCAAAGAACATTGCTTGGTCCAGATGCTCTTTGCTGCACTGCAGTTTAGTGATGTACAAGCTGTCAAGAGTGATGCTTGCTGTGTTTCTTCTCACCATAAGGCCGCATAATGTTTGCCCTGTGTTCCCACTGCCTGTCGTGTGCTGCCGCAGAGCTCAGACAAGCACTTCATCCAGCCTCCACTGCAGCAGCTGGAGAAGGCGTCATATGCTGAGAAGCATCCTTTCATCGAGGAGGTTATAAAGTATGGCGAGATGGTGCAGGTGAGGAGGTGCAGTGGTCTACAAGATGCAAGAGAGTCTGTTGCAATGAAGTGTTGCCACTGCAGCCAGCTCAGGCAGTGGGTAGCTGGTGCTGCAGCTGTTACAGCAGCAGCACCATCGCTGAAAGCACCTTGCTGCAGTTTGGAGCACAAGAAGTGTGCAAGCAGCTCAGCAGACGCAAAAGTGCAGCACCATGCAATATACGAGAGTGCTTGTCAGTGCAGCTGCTGCAGAAAGAGGTGATGCCTCCAACGAAACAAGAGAAGCCGCATCCTGTGTCACTGACTGTGTCGCCTGCTGCACTTGCTTGGTGTCACTGGCCGGGCCTGCAGGCCGTGTACAACACTTGAGACCAAAGATGGGTACATGTGCATTTTTCAGCATGCCCAAATATCGCATCACTGACAGTGTCACCTGCTGCACTTCTGGTGTCACCTGCAGGCCGTGTACGATACACTTGAGACCAAAGACGTGTACAGCCGCTTCTTTGGCGGCTGCAAGGCAGGCGCCATGAAGGAGGGCTCTACTCTGAGTGACAACAACCGCAAGTTCATAAACGTGGGAGAGGCGGCAGCAAAGTACAAGGTACGTGGCTCGGTGCCGGGCATGTGCGGAATGCAGCAGTGCGGGGTGCAGGAATGCAAGGCTGATCGCCAGTTCTGTACAGGTTTGGGCCCTGCAAAGTTTGTTATACATGCGTACTGTCCTTGCATGTTTAGGGGCCACTGTTGATGCTGCGCTGCAGATTATCCAGCAGATGGAAGCTGACTAAAAGATCGTCGTGCTGCGAGATGTTGCATCCAGCAAAACTTGTGCACAGCTCCCTTATCATCAACTTGTGCACAGCTCCCTTATCATCAATACAATACAATACAATACAACACACCTTCAGGACTGAAACCTGCCTCAGGCACTGGCCCAGCGAGCCGATACTCCGCTCATGAGGGTTGTTTTGGTAGTAGTTGTACCCAGTCTTTCCTTCGTTGGTTGGGCGATCGAAACCACCCGCACAAGTCCGTCAATTCCAGTTGCTTTTTATGCCCAGCCACGGGCGGTTGGACCGGGATTCGTACCCGGGTCTCCAGCATACAATGCCGGTGTTCTACCACTAAACTACCCAACCATCAACTTGTGCACAGCTCCCTTATCATCAACTTGTGCACACCTGCCTTATCATCCACATGTGTTTCGTGCGCATTGCTGCTGTGCTGCTGCAGATCATCAAGCAGATGGCAGCAGAGCACCGGCGCTGTAAGAGAATACATACAGCAAACCTTGTGAAGAGCTGCCCTAGCACTCACTCATTTTGTGAACATTGCGGCTGTTGTACTGCTGCAGATCATCAAGCAGATGGAGGCTGACTCAGGTGCATACAAGCTCGTAATCAAGGAGGGCAGGAACTACGTGGGCTTCATTGCGCAGGGCCCTGCTGACTCATCAAAGCCCGCCGACAGCAAGGAGGTGGACCTGGCAGTGGTGTTCAGGGGCACCATCACAAAAGATGAGTGGCTGCAGGCAAGTGCAAGTCGGACTCTTCAAGAGTAACGGTTACTAGATAGACACATTGTTACTGATGTGCTGCAGTATCAAATGGTGCACCTCCTTGCTGTTTGTGGTGGTGTTTAGGGGCACCATTTTGAACAATGAGTGGCGCAGATGTGCGCGGCTCGTGCATGGGGGTTGGAAGCTGTGAGTGGTGTGCAGGCATTACGTTAAATGCCGACCCAAAGGGTAAATATCCTGTTGAATGCATGTCAATTGCCGCGCTGTAGCATGCCACGTTAGGGTGAAGTTTTTCATAATCAATTACTGGCTGCTATGTAACATGTTTGTGTCTAAACAATTATACACAACCCTGCTGCTGCTGCTGCCCTGACTGTCAAACAACCTGCCGCAGGATGCCAAGGTGCTTCAGGTGCGCTGGAACAACGGCAGCGCCATCGCGCAGAGCCCCCGCATCTTCCTGCGCGCCCTGCCCTTCCAGCCCACTGGCAAGGCCTTCGCAGGCACACTGGCGCTCAGCCTGCTGGCACTGTGGGCCATCAAGGCAAAGACAGGCGCATTACCCGCAGGTAAACAAAGGCTGAAGTGTGGTGTTGGTGTGCAGTAGCTGTTCAGTTGTTCAGCTGTGACTTGTACACATGTGCATTTGCTCTGTATGGGGAGGTGTTGTGGGCCATCCAGGGTGCAGACAGGCGCACTACCTGCAGGAAACCAACGGCTGGAGTGCTCTGCAGCACTCCTCTGTTCAGCTGTTCTCCTTGTTATTTATGCTTACAGCACAGTGTGCTTGCGCTTGCTCTGACTTTTGCATGCCATGACACAGGCTCCACTGCTGCTGCCATGCACAGGTGTTGCTGCAGTAGACCACTGGGTGAAAACCTCCCTCAGCACTGCTGCTGGCGCCGCCCCCAACTTCCTGCAAGCGCTCTTTGGCGTCACCATCAATGCAGACACCGGCCCGCTGCTTTTCAGCGCTGCCCTGGCAACTGCAGTGTGGCTGTTCAATGGCTTTGCAACAGCGTGCATTGCGCATCCCAACCACTGGCTGCGTGACATGCGCACGCTGGTGCTGGCTGTGGGTCCGTGGCTGCTGTATGGTGCGCGGTTGCTGACTGACACGCTGATCAGCTCCTTTGCGGGGCTCAAGGGAGACCCGCTGGTGTCGTATGGCTTCAAGCAGATGTACTCAGGTGGGTGGGTTTGCTGTGCTGTATTGTGTTTGTATGTGCTGGCGATTGCTCAGATCTTGTGCACGAGCAACAGCAGCATCCAGGTGAAGCAGAGCCAGCAGATAGCACAGTGTCACATTCGGCATATGCCCGCTGCAGCAAACATAGGAATTTGCTGCAGCTAAATCAAAGTTTGGGTCACACACAAAAGAGCTGCATGCGTGCTGTGCAGATGCTAAGGACGATGCTGCCAGCCCCCGGCTGACGATCCTCACCACACTCACTGAGCAGCTGGAGAGGCTCAGCAAGGATGGCAAGGTGAGCGGCAACAGCCACGAGCCAGAACTGGACAATCACTAGCAGCACCCACTAGCAGCACTCATGAACACCTACTCTCAGCCTGAGCTAGCTGAAAAGCCGCAGCGAGCAGGGCAAGGTGAGGATATGGACTCATTTACTATGCCCAGTGGTGGCGGCTGGCCGTGCTGCTCACCCGGCTTGCCGTTTTACTTTGCAAACCATTGTCTCTGGAGCTTGCACTGTGATACCAGCACCCTCACGAGCGGAGTACTAGCTTTCTGGCCTACGCAAGTTTGCGTCCTATTGTATTGCTGGCTGTGCTCTGCTGCTGCAGGTGGTGCACAGTATCCATGTGACGGGACACAGCCTAGGAGGGGCGCTGGCCTCGCTGTGCTCATACGACCTGTCCACAACAGTGGCTGAGGCGCTGGCAGCAACAGAGGACCCACAGAACAGCAAGGAGTACAAAGCGCTCAAGGTAAAGGACAGCCTAGTGGGTTAATAAGCCATATGGGGGGCAGGTTGCGCCAGCCGCTGATGTTTTTTGGTTTGTTGGTTGGGAGCAGGTAAACAACCTGCAAGCCGCAATTGTAAAGCAAGAGCTAAACAACTTGCATGTTCCCTGAGCACAGACACAAGTTGTTGTGTACCCTTGGAGAGCAGCAACTTGCGCAATTCGCAAGAAATATCCTTTACGCTTAAATAAAATCTAGACATGCAGGCTGCAACTTGCAGGCACCAGGGCACCTGCCTGCTGTTGTAGATGACAACAAGCTGTGTCTTGTAGCTTTGTTGCTGACAACCACCTCATCTCTGCTTGCTGGGCAGTGAAAGGCACATGGCAGGTTGGCTTAACACATTTAAACTCTGACTTTAACCAGATACTGCCTACCTTGCTGCTGCCGTCGCTGCCTGCTGCTGTTTGCAGGAGAAGATGGTAGAGGAGGAGAAGAAGAACAAAAAGCCAGACCTGATCACCATGACAGCAGTGCAGCGCATCCGCTTCATGTCAGTGGTGTGGAACATCAAGGATAAACAGGGCGACAAGGAAGTGCCTGTGGTTGCGGGCATCACCTTTGCTGCTCCGCGCGTGGGCAATGCTGCGTATGCCAACGCCTTCAAGGCACGCTCGCTGGTCGATCCGCTGCTTGTGAGGGAGCCGCTGTTTGACAGCAGCTACAACAGCAGCCTGGTGAGTGGTGATGCTGGTGCCTTGCATGCGCTGCTGCCTGTTGTAGAGCATGTTTTGATTTCAACGTGAATGAGTTTGCAGTATGTGGCATTGGGTCATGTATGCTAGCCTACCACCTGATCATGAACCGGCTGGCTTCCACCGCCTATCTTTTCCTGGTTGAGTGTCGGTCACAGTAGCAGGGATACCGGGGGCACAAGGGGTTGTTGGCAGGAGCAGTGTCACCGCTCAGCAGAGATCAGTTGAGTTCAAACCTGTCAATGATCAACTGCTTGCAGATTGACAGAGTTCAGCCAGGTTGTTGCACCTGCATGGTCCATCTGCCCTGAGAAACAAGAAGCAGAGCTGAGCTGCACACCACGTCGGTACGCGAGATGCACACCTGCAAGGTTGATCAACCACGCTATGTTTGCTGCCACTGCTGCTGCTGCTGCTGCTGCAGGTGCTGTACGATGTGAACTTTGCGCTAGCACTGTTCTTCTCAGCCAACTGGCTGCTGTGGTTCTGGCTGGCAGAGGACAGGCTGCGCTACGTCTTCAGCCTGATGAGCTTGATTAGCGCAGTCACAATCATACCAGCATTCGTGCTCTGGAGGATGAAGGTGTGTTACTAACATTTTACTTATGGTTAGATACGTCAGCACATAACACGCGACATGTCGCACTGAGGAGCCTATGGGTTGGAGAGGGAAGCATATTTCAAGAGAGTAGTTATATGTGGGTCCAGTCACCATCTCAGATGGTATGAGCCCAACTGAGCCCAACTGAGCCCAACTGAGCCCAACTGAGCACATTTTCAGCACATGACGGAGAAGATGAGCGCACAATGAAACACATTGAGGCCATCAGATGAGCACAGGCTCTCTCCAGAATAAGCATGATAATAATGCAGTGTCATAATGTGTTGCGTGGGCTGTTCCATGCAGTTGCACCAAGCCCCAGGCCATCAGCATGATGCTTGATTGTGTAACATGTTCAGCAAAGCTACAACTTGCTAACGCATGCACTGCTTCTGGTTATCTGCGCCAACTGCTGCTTGCCGCCTGCAGCTGGGCTTGCACAATGTGTGCGTTGGATGTTTTTTTGTCTTTTTTTCTTCTTTTTTTTCTGCGCTCGCACAATGTGTGCATTGGATGTCATTTGCTGACAGCAAACTTGTCGCTTGCGTAATACATGCACTTCCCCTGTGTGTCCTCACCAAGTGCTGCGTGTCTGTTCCTGCAGCCGGGCCAGCTGGATGCTGTGTTCAGGGACATCTGGCTGCTGTTGAAGCACATCTGGTTCCGCGTGGGCACGGCAGAGATTGCAAACGACGCCAAAAGTAGGGCAGCAGAGGAGGTGAGGCAGGAAGAACTTAGGACTCTGTAGCCATGCTTAAATACAATCACCAGGTGGTTGCCTGGCCTGCAAAGCATGTGTATGAGTTCAGCTCACAAGTATATGAAACAGAATTGTGCTGACAAGAGCTAACCTAGCTGCCAAGCATGGTGCTGCATGATTAA